>CABFOQ010026661.1:0-26588 GCA_900660455.1 Gephyroberyx darwinii | reverse complement strand
CGACAGGTCTCAGACCCAGCATGGATTCAGACAGGTTTGAATGATTTAAAGCACATATCAGAAAAAACAAAAGCAAATGTTTGGGAAAGTAAACGTAGCTGCTCAGCTTGATGAAGGCTACAGGACAGGGATCTGTAAGCATAATGAACACATGTCTAAAATAATAAAGTCAAGTTCTGTGGTGCCATAGAGTCATTGAGAAACCTGCATCTCTCAAGGAGAGATGGGCAACATTTATGTAGCCTACAAAAAGTTTAAGCTACAAGGTGGCAAAGTCATATGGCTTTGAGCCAGTTCACTCAGCTTTGATGGCACTGGGTATTTCAAATGTAATACCATATTCATCATTTTTTTTCTTAAATGTTATTTTCTATTAGGTCTTACTGTGTTCATAATTTTCTGCCATTGTCTCAGGGTTTTGTGTTGTCAGATTTCTTTTGCACTTATCGAGGCACTTTTTGCTTGCTTTAGTCTTTCACTTTAACTAATTGTAGTATAAAAGATAATTATTATAAAGACTTTTCACTAATTGAAGTACCTTAACTTACCTTAACTAAGCATGTTTCATTACAATAAATGTTCATTCAGCTCAGCAAATACAAATAAAGGCCTTTTCATTTATTTAAATACACCTTAGTACATGTTTGCTTGATCTTTGGTATAGCCCCCCCTGGAGAAAAAAGCACCAGCCGCCACTGCATTTAGTTATTTCTGACCAAATACACCGACAAGTCGTCTCTAACACGTTCTAATCTCGGAAGTAGGAACTCACAATGAGTACCTGAAGGCAGCATCTGCACAACACACTTGATGCGTTCATGTCTTCTGCACCGCTGGTTTGACCTGTTATGTCATGGTTATTCTTCAGCTTTCCGCATGCATGAACATTCAGTTCATGCATTCAACATGAAAGCTAAACAGACACAGTTTCTGGCATAGGTGAGGCAATTGGCTAGGGCAGCAAATGCTTGAGGAGCGCGCAAACTTATCTAAGAGCAGCTCTCGTCTCTCAAAGTCTACAGGTCAGTGACCTCATATTAACAGAATTACATGCAACCGAATGCACACCTGCCCTCCTCAAACACACCGAAGCATTTGGAAATACCCCAGTAGCTGATATACAGCTGCACTGCCTGGAATTCTATTTTTTTTCTTTTTTTTAAGTGCGCAAAACTGGAAAATTACCACATTGAGTTGGTTTAGTCTTGGGATGTGACCCTTGATTGACAGGGGGCGGGGGGGATCTCGCCTAGGGCACCAAATGAGACAGAACTGTAGGATCATCAGCAAATACAGGGTGCTTCATAGGAGGCTTCGCTCTGTCTGGGCTTGTTAAAAAAGTGTTATCTACCTGTTGTTATCAGGTCAATTTGTCTTAATCACGAGTTCACGTTTAACTGTTTCTGTCATGTTCACAAACCACAGAGGTCAAAATATTGTAATCCCGTTTTATCTTTTATCTATCCAATGTGTCAACATTTGTTTCCTTAACACTAATGTTCAACTCAAGAACACTATATTTGCACTTCCAATGACCAACCAAGAGATGGCGCAGAAAGCCAAATTATGAAGTAGGAAACACATTCATAAAAGTACTTTGTTGTCATTAATAGTAGACTGGTGTACTCAGATCACATAATGCCAGACTGCTACAGCAGGTCCTCTCTTATATGTAAAAGACTAAACTGAAGACATACTGCATGAAGTGAAATTTTTACATATTTGCTGCACTGCTTCCACTCTGTTGCTCCGCCCCAAAAACTATTTGTTTAATGCACTAGCAATATAGAATATATGCAGGGTGGTGGTGATGGGGACTCCTATCGTGGCTACCTGAGGTGTGTGCTGAGCAGAGCAGCTAGGTCCTCTGTCAAATAGTAGCGACATTCAGTAACGTGAAACCAAGAGATGTTGAAGGGTTTAGTTAAAACTCTTATTGCAGGTGTAGATTTTTGTTAAACCTACACAAGGAAACAGAACAAGGGAACGTTATGAAATTACCTTCATTTCAACAAAGCTTTGGCATTAAAGAAGAATGCTGAAGTGCTATGACTCCTCTGTGTCTCCGTTCCTATTGGCTGTCCATCTGCACGTCAGGAGTCACTGCTGCATCCTGGGCCCCAGCTGTTGCTGTGTCACATCTTGTTTACACCAGGGGCCAACGCTATGTTTGACCTAGATGCTGAAAAGCCCAGGAGGCAATGTGAAACACTACAGATACAGAGATACGGAAGAGACAGAAGGCATGAATTGGTATTTGTAGACTTGGCGCCTCAACGCGAGATGCAATAGACGTATAATAAACAAATGTCCAAAACTTGGGGGGGTGGAGGGTGGGGTCATCAAATGGAAGCAAGGCAGCCTCTTCTAAAAACAGCTTTCGGGAAAGTACTGAACACAGCACATCAGATCTGAGAAAGTCCCTGCATGTGTTGACTTGTTGGATGACGTGCTACATTTATGAGTGCATCCCCATTCCTGTGCTTTGGGGGTGGGTGTTAGGTTTGGACTCACCAACCTAGAAGCAGGGGCTAGTTCAGGACCAATTCCTTCAGTCCTCCTCTGGCGCAGCTAGCAGGTTTACTGGACCAGCCCATGCAGTGGGTAGGTAGTTCAGGTTTTAGTTGATAAAAAATGGTGTGGATCACAAAAAGGCAAAACAATAAACATATGACTAAGCTTGCAGTTTTCCTTGCCCATGTGGCATTGGTCCCTCCTCTCCTTCTGGCCTGCTGTGTTCCACACAACCACAGGTGTTCCTCATCAGGGTGATGAGTCTTACCCGCACCACGTGTGACATCAGTCTGCCCCTGAACCTGTATACCCTAAATCTGTGAATGATCACATGACACCTCAATGCCTATCATAACAAGATATTGTGTGTTTAATCAAGGCTTTTGGGCATGATGGCTGGTGACTCAGTGTGCTAATGTGCGTACCATGTAAGCCTAAAGTCAAGCCCACATCATTTGTTGCATGTCATACTCACTACGTCCCATCATTCCTGTCACTCACCACTTTACACTGTGAATTGAAGCAGACATCTTTTGAAAAGGCAATATTAACATTGATATGTGGCCAATTTAGGCCTTATAATCTCAGTAACAGTCAGGAATTTGTGGGTTGGGCTGAATACTAAATCATTTTTTGTTTCAACAGATGTCCTGTTTTTAAATTTGCCTAGTAGTTAAACTTGGAGGAACTGATCAACAGCTGGATATTTAACACTTTAACTCTGTGAAAGAATGAACAAATAAAAACATCAACAATAAATGTGCTTTTTAACACATAAGTGGCTTGCATTCAATCAGATTTTGCTTTTAACAGTTATTTATGCTGGGATAGACGAAGCACGCATGATCTTTTCAGCAATGCCCTGCTTCACACTCCTACAGTTCACACATACATTCACAACTGGGAGCTCCACTGGAGCAACTGGGGATTAACTGCCTTGTTCACGGTCACCTGCACGGTAGTTGTTATGGGAACACAATTTGATTTGAAGTGGCTTCCATTTAATAATGGAGAATGTATACAGTAGAGTCCTCACAAACAAATGACCAATTTATCCTCATAATTGTGGGAAGTCCCACCCTCAATGTCCATAATGGATGATGCCTATGGATTATAGTCACTCAGACAAAAGCCAGTAGGGGAGCTACTGTTATTGGCTGTCAGGGTCCTGGGCCACGCCATCATTCTGTGGGAGACTGAGAAGTTCCTGGATCTTCTGCAGGTCCTTTTCAGCTTCCTCAGCCTGGGATCCGATGCTCAGATCACCAATCAAATCATCTGTCAACTGCAGCCGGGCCGACCTTAACGATGCGAGGTGATTGGTTAATAACAGAAAGCTATCGGTTACCACACATATGTAGTAAAAGCAAAACTAAGGATGCATACTCACATGTAATGAGTTAAATTTGGGTTTGCATTTAATTTTAATGCTTGGCGAGTATTGCTGCCTAGTGTGTTGAAACCTGGTGTCACAAGCAAGGACGATCTCTACCATGATGATCACAGGTAACGTGGAATCAGAGTAAGATTCTGGCTATCACACCCAAGAAGGCACAGAAAGTACCGTCATGAATTAATAGCACAGACAATTGAATGAGATGTCATTGCCACAAGGGCCAGTGATTGGTTCAAGGTTATCTAGGGTCACTAAAGCAGCCGGGGTGGCTCCAGAGGAACACCCCAAAATCTATCATATCAAAATCATATATATCATGTCAAAATCATACCATTCTGCGAGTTTGAGTTCATACAGTTCTCTGCGTTCTCGCCTCCTCCTCTCTCGGACAGTTTCTCCTGCCATCGTCTGCATGCCGATGATCAAGGCACCAGTGGGAAACCTGAGCAGGAGTTAGACCAGCTCACATCAACAATGCTTTATAAAGAAGTCCTCTGGCAAAGTATGATTACACTAGGACAAAATACAAAGAACAATTAAACATTTTATACTTCTGTCGTTTAAACAAATTTACCACCATTCTTGCTAAATGCCGCGTGTGCTTTACATGTTTGGGATAATGAAGACCTTTCAGATTAACTTCATTCAATAATGCCTGCATGATTCCTGCTGAGACCGTCTTAACACTGGAGTAACTACTTTTTTAAACCAGTTCCTGGTGCAGCTTAACCTGCTGAGCAACAAAACTAGCTGTTAGATGAAAGTTTAATCACAGCAGCAACACCCATAGTACAAACACCTTCCCTCAACGTGAGAATTAGCTTCTTATTTCCTCCTCGCTCTGTTTGACTAAGTAACACGCTCTCCTGCAGCCACCCCACCTTCATGCGCCAGGACAGGGGACGAGGTTTGGGGCGAGATCTGGAGCGTGATGTGCTTTCCGATTAGCTGCCTGCTTTCATTTAGCCCCTTCTGCCCCGGTTGCACCTGGCCTAGCCGGGGCTGGGGCTGTTTGCACACATCAAACGCTCCAGGTGGCTGGTCACTCAGGCAGACAGCAAGAGGGAGAGGAGGAGGAGGAGGAGGCAGTAATGCTAGTATAGAGCCAACAGGAGAGATGAGGAGAGACTTGGGCTGAGCCAACACAGAAGTGATGATCACAGAGACACTCCAAACCAGCCCCTCCAGTCTGTTACAGCATCAAACAGCTCACACTCAATCTCCATTATACGATCAAGCTCAAATCTGCTGTTGGCTCTATGAACACAGCGAAGACTGGCCAGAGGAAAGGGGGACAGAGAGGGAAGAAAAGGGCTGAGGCAAAGAGAGAAGTGAATTCACTGAGGAGAGTACGAAATGAACGAGGAAAGGACAGCGGAGACGAGAGTGTGTGAAACATAAGCCCAGATCAGCCCATGCTAGATGGAGATGAGAGGCTTGAATAACGGAGATGATACAAACAGAGAGGGCAGCTGCTGCCTTGGCCTGCCTCCCTGCTCTAGTACCCAGAACATGGCCCTCTGCGACGCACATGAGTCCCTCTGGCACCCAGTGCAGGAGGGAAGGGAGGGCAGGAGGAAGAGAGGAGGGGTTGGGGCGGGTAGGGGTGCAGCTGGGCGACAGAGGGTTGCTGGGAGGGGCGCAGCTGGCTGCCAGGGTGCTCACTACTCTCAACCACACGGGCATGAGAGCATAACACGCACGCGAACGTGAGCGAATAAGCACATCCGTTAAATAAAGCTATGAAGAGGCTTTTGAAAATTAGATTGTGTGATGAAAATGTATAATGCAACCGGGTTTAATGATAAGTTTGGCAGTTCCAACAGCCACGTGGCAGAATTTGTTGAGGTTTATGAATGAACTAAAGCAAACAGAGGTAGTAAAAATGCAGGGTTACAGGTGAGATTCATTTGTGGATGGTTTTTTGACAGTTAGGTGGGCCAATGCATGTAAAATGACCTGGTGCTTGTGGAAGCAGGAGCCGGCCTTACCCCAAGACTGCTCCGATGACTGTCCCTGCCACCAGTCCTCCCAGGCCCAGGTTAAGTCTGAAAAGGCCCCCAGTCACAGCTACACACACACACACAGACACAGACACAGACACAGACACACACACAGACACAGACACAGACACACAGGTTTGTTTAAAATAAATACAAGAACTGGGTCGTTAGTGTGAGCAGCGATAGCCACTATGGCTGAACAAACAAAGAAAACAGCGCAACCTACAGAAACTCAAACTTCATTAATAGATAATCTAAGAAAAAAGACGTCACAGTGCTGGACACACTGTTTGATTGACAGGTGATCTCTGGGAAGTGCAGTGAAGAAACACCACAGCGATGAGCGCTGAGCACCAAAGATGTTGCCATGTTATGTCAAAGACGCTTCACTAACTAAATGTACATGAGTTCTCTTTTAAAAATTAAAAAATACATAGAAATAGAAAATTGTATATACAGGATTTTCTGCAGGATACAAACAGCATATATTTTTAACCTCTACTTAACCAGGTAGCTGACGTTTAAAATCGATTTTTCAAGACCTGACCTTGAATGCAGCATTGATGCACACTGTTAAAATTGCAGGCAAATACCGCACAGCAATGAACAACAGGTGTGAACTGTGCAATAGCAAACAGTGTAAGACTCTGTTTGAACTGGGCAGCTCCCAGGTGTGAATGTGTGTAACTGCGTGAATGCGAAGAGCATGCGGGCTCAGTCGACATTCCCTGGATAAATAGAGGTTTTAAAAACACAGAAATAGGTGTGATCAGTCTCCCCTGAAGCCCCATGCGACTCACCTCCAGCTGCAGCATAATGGCTGAGGGTATACTCATCTCTGTACACAGACAGCCCTGTGCTGACAGAACTAGACAGGGAGGGGTGGAGGCAGGAGAGGGGAGGGCAGACAAAATGGGTGAGGGCGAGAAAGAGGGAGAACACTCAGTTAGGCATGAGCCACTAGAAGTTTCAAGGTACGATTATCACGGTAATATCAGATTTCCCGGGCAACGGCATTATCACTGTTTAACAAGGTTCCCACCGTAGCCCTGATGAAAAATTCAGTCAGAGCTCTTCCATGACCTAAAGATTTATAGAATATTATGGAAGAAATTTCATGACCAGTGGGATCCCAGATTTAATGTTTAAAGATGTTACACATCTTTGTGAGTTGGACACACTACTGAACATGTACTGCAGCAGCTTTTGTTCTGCTTGAATCTTTGATTCAGAACTTATTTTCTGAAAGTCTCCAATTCCAGCAGACAATATTGTGAGGGTTTGTTTTTTCCTGCAGCATAAAATGTATACAGCCTCATTCACATTCTGAGTCCAGTTTGAGTACATCCAACATAAACAAACAGTTCAGCATCATCATATAATTTTATTGTTTTTACTCACTTGAACAAGGTGACGAACGCAGCCACTCTCCAGCTCCACCTCCAGCCGTATCTCACAAACCCCCGGATAGCTGCATTATGGGCTGAGCGCTGATACCGACAAAGACACAGAAACATTAAGACATTGCTTAACATGATGCTATTACTCCACCTTTGTACATTTACAAGTGGATTTCAAAGGTCATGCATTTGTTTCTAAAAAACAACAACAAAATATGTGACAGAGTACATGCCAAAAATGTAATGGCAGCTTCAGCAGGTAATGTGAATTTCAACATTAATAGGGAGCCTCTTTATATGGTGCCTGGCTTCCCCTTCCGGTCGCATCCTTCCACTCAGTTTCTGACTATGCACCGTGGGACTGTACAGAATCTGCACTTGTTCACCCAAACACAGCCACACAGACATGCATGCGCCGACACCGTCCACCCTCCACCACTCATCAACTTACCACTGCGTCCACACGACTGGTATACATTTGCGCCTGGCTGAGTTGAATATACCTCTCCTTGGCATGGCGTGCTGCTGGCAGGCCTCCATAAATAAAGCCTGCTAGTGCAGCAGCTAAACTGCTCTTTATCACATTGGTCAGCTCTTCTGGGTACCTCTGTGTCTCACTATAGGGAGATAGGATATACACAGCATGCTTCATGTGTCTTATTCTTTTTATATTATACACGATGAATGGTACATTACAGGTTGACAAAAACGGAAGTAATTGGAATGAGTTGGGTAAAGTTATGGGTGCACTACCAATTTATGATGTTCAATGCATTCCAGGAGTTATTTTGTGTTGTAATTTACTTTTTTGGTGTGCCTACTTTCCCTCAACCCTCCTTGTCTACTTCTACTTCAATTAGTGACTTCTTACATTTCCCATAATGCCTTTGAACACCCAGACAATGGTTGTGAACTTGTCGCCTTCATTTTACGTGTAGGAGAGAGCACTAATGATTGTGTTAGCAGAGCAAGAGTTGTTCCAGTTGATAAAATGCAAGAGCTGAACCCCTTACTCAAAACGCAACATGTCTTGTGCCTGCATTGCATTCTGGTCTATTGAGGCCACTGTCAGTGGATAAATTGGTGTCTCTTCGTCTTTCACAATGGTTTTCTAACAGGATGATTGTTGAATGTCAGTCCAAAATGATGGGTCTAGAAATACGCCCTTGCTCTTTGATTCTGAGGGACTGACACCAAAACCTGATGTTTACTGTTGAGTCTAACTCCATTGTAGCTGCGCCGGAAATATCTCGACGTGACGTCACATTGTCTACGTTTGTTATCCATGGTAATAAGAAAAATACATCAGCAAACAACAAAATGGGCCCAGGAATGCAAGGTACATCACCAATAGCTGTTTTTTCTTTGAACACAAAGTGATTTAGGGTGTATTTTCCTTGAATTGAAAGAATACTACGGGGGCAAAACAGTGTGAAAACCGCCCCAGAAGAAAAGCCAAGACAAATGAGGTTAATCAAGAACAACATCAGACTGATAACGTATTGTAGAAACACTAACGCCCTGTCGAAGAGGTCCTTGATGCGGTCCCATCCTGTGTCCGGGAATTCTGGCTTGCCCAAGTGCCTTGGCGTGGTGCTGGGAACAGGGCCGGTGGAGGAAGAGGAGGACGAGAACGGCGAGGAGGGCATCTGTGCAGGCTGGGCAGCAACCACATCAGCTGCGTGGACCCTGGGGAGTAGGAAGCAGAAGGAGGGAGGCCTGGAGGTCTGGATGAGGCCCTGCAGTAGCCCGGTGCACAGCATGCCCCGGGGGTTTGAATCTGCCTGCCGTCTACACAAGCCTAAGCTCACTCCAGGCCGCTCAGGATGCATCACGCTTCAGCTGGCGTTGGGCTGCAGTGGAGAAGCAGAAACACATGGCCATGTGTTGGGATGTTGCACTTAGTGCTTGTTCTCATACTCCAGCGTCAAAATAAATAGCCTTAAGGCGAATAAATTGCTTCCAGGACGATACAGGCTGTCCAACCCCAGCAGCTGTTAAATGACAGTCCTGTCAAAACACACTGGGCAAACAAGCAGACTTTCAGGGAAGTGGGGAGTTATTTCTTCTTTTATATCAGTAAGCAGCCTAAAGAATTTCTCTCTATAATACGACCCTCGTTAGATATTAATCCTAACCATCCGATAACACATACCATAACTGTCCTGCTACAGCAAGCTAGAAGCCCCCCGTACTAACTCATCTCATTTACCGGTAAGTGTCTCCTATTAGTTCTTAATATTTATCTTAACACCCTACAACAAGTATAACCATCAAAACTATGGACAACATATCCACATAACCTCGACCTACGGCTCGACATAAGTCAGCTGCAGTGTTGACAGTCTCTTCACTGTTACCTGTCAGATGTGACTGCTCACCATAACTAGCATTAGCCTGTCCCTTGTACTGTCAAATACGTATCAAATTTGCGATTATCGTTACAAAATTGGCAAATATATCGGTAAACATGTTTACATACTGTGGACTGGCTCTATGTCGGGGTCGTTGTCCAGTTTGGAAGGGGGAAAGAATCGTATCTGTCCGATAATGGACGCCTTTCCGTTAGCTTGCTAGCATGCTGTTTGGCTCTATGACATAACAGCTTACCAGCAGGCGGCGCGGGAGTCCTCTACAATAAACGGTTTGTTGTATGAGTCACGGTAGCCCTAATGCACCTTATTCCATTACAATGTCTACATTTCTTTATTAATGCCCTTCTGTGGCGTCTCAATGACTTTCTACCGTCGTACCGGCTTGCTGACCCTTGACCTTGGCCAGTGTTTGCAGTTGCACATATCAAATATGAGAACAGCGCCGCCCTTTGGTGGAGGACTGAAACTTGGAGGGGAGGAGGGGGTTCAAAGCAGCACAATGATGGCCAAAACATGGCGTACAAAAATGACTGAGAAAGATGCTCAGTAAATAACATAGCTGGAGAACAATTTATGAACAACCAAACAGTTTAATGGTATAAAATAATGCTGTGCAAAACTGTGACCATCACCTGCCCTACTTTGACCAGGTAGATAATCACAGCTTCTTGGTCAAATCAACACAATAAAGTATCAAAGTACCATCTACACCACAGTTAAGTACAGTAAAACAAAGTGTACAAATACATGGTCTTACAACAGTGACAATCTGCTTGTTCACTGTCTAATGCGAATACTAGAACATATTCAACATTTCTGTACCGTTATGCCTCACCTCTCATCTCTAACGCCGAGACAGATTAGTCATTATTGCTTGCTGTCGGCACTTAAGTGTAGAATTAATAGATAATTGCAGGTCATTGCTTAGTGTTTAAGTTAAGTTGGAAACCAAATACATACATTGACATTAATGCGGCCTTGTTTGCACTAAACAGTAAAACATACAGGACATGAATGTGTTGGCAATGGAGCATAAGTTTGAGACTTGCTCACTAGAGGGCAGTGTAGCAACGCTGATGTCTTGTGTTTAGTTTGAGTTTAACTGTCCATGAACAAAATTCAATGCTTGGGGTATAGTGAGTAAGTGGAATAATATGGTAATATTATTGAAGCCTGCACTATTCTGTGTTTGACAGAAACCAAACACACTTTTTAAATCAACTCTATCACAAGTTAGTGTCCCCTATTTACCGCTTAGTATTTATCTAAACACCCTATAAGATGTATAACTATCAAAACTATGGACAACATATGCACATAACCTACTCTACATGCACAGTGAGCTGTAGTGTTGAGTCTCCTTACTGTCACCTGTCAGATTCCCTGAAAAACAGTAGGGTATTTGTCCTGTTACTCTTACTCCCACAGGGACACACACCTTGTAGTAATCACAAATAACAAAAATTCCACTAGAAAAAATTCTATTATCAGTCTAATCCCAACTGTGTAGTGTGTAAAAAAAATGTGATTTCACCAAAAGAGGATCAAGCCATGACTTTGTTGATGTAGCCACTTGTTGCTTGTTGTTGACATTCATTATCTAGACTTTCCCTTCACTATTGCTGCCGTTGTAGAGGAGAGACTTCTTAGTTACAGTTCTGTCCTGCTGGGTCTGTGGAGGATCTGGTTGTAGTTGCTCTTCCTCTTGGGTTTGTAGTTGAACAGGTGGCTGAACTCGGTCAGAAGTCTCTCCCAGTAGCAGGAAACGTCTTCCATACGTAAGTGGTCCAGGATGAACTTCTGACCCCTGTGAGGAAGCAGAGAAAGACAGTGAGACTATCATTGTTTAGGTGTGTGTGTGTGTGTGTGTGTGTGTAAGCCACTTAGTATGCTTTTGTGACATTTACAGGAAGTTACATATTGTGTAACTGCAACAGGTTTTCCCACATAGAGCCATGCTGTGTCTCTGCTCCATTTCCATAAAAACAACAATCAAAGTTTGATGTGTTACCTGATGGCAATGTCCTGTGCGATAGCATCATTTTCTTTCACAAACTCTAGAAGTTCCCTGAACAGAGAGGACAGAGCATCAGAACATGTAAAGCCAGGTTATTATCATAAACTAAAACTAAGATGAAAACTAGATGTTAAATATTGTTGTGAGCTGAAAAATGAAAAAACTAAAACTGAACTAAAACTCCTGTTTACTTGTAAAACTAACTAATATGTGAAATGTTTTTAGTTTTGTCTGTTTATCTGCAGGGGAGACAAAAAAGGAGAATGATTTTGGGCAGAGAATCTGCTGTTTTTGCTGAATGCTAACTACATCACAAGATGGCGCTATCCTGTAGACCAACTTGTTAGGCACCTAAGAGCGCCTCCTGCTCTCAGAGGAAGCGACGGCAGTGTCAAATGCCATCGGCGTTTACACAACTCTATATCAAACTATATAAAAATAAAAACTAATCCAAAACTAATAAACCTGACGTAAAGACACATTACTTGTCATCATATACACAAGAATGATAGTCAGGCATAACTGAGGGGAATGTGGTCAGACATCACTGATGAGAAAACAACTGAAGTGAGTCACGGTACCTGACATCAGAGAGGTCCTGTTTGACGGGTATGTAGTGGACCCAGGGTCTAAGTTGGAGGTAGAAAAACTCTTGCCATTCATCCCCGACGTGAAACACCAGGGAACCACACAGGAAAAGGTGCTTGAGGCGGAAACTGGCTGCAACACCCCGGAAGTTGAACAGGTATCTGTGTGGGATGAAGCAGAAGCAGAACTCTGTTTAATAAAATGATGCTAAATCCTTCCACCCTCAGATACTCTTACGCTGTTAGATATCATCTGTGATGTTCAACATGGAGATAGGAGTCATTTTGTGCATTTAGTGTGTTGTAATTTACTTTTTTGATGTAACAACTTTCCCTCAACCTGCCTTGTCTACAGTAGTTAGAGATTTCCTACAGTTCCCAAAATGCCTTTCGACAACCCCCAGAAAGCATTGAACTTGTTGCATTCAGTAGCGGTAGGTGGAGAAAGTGATAGTGATAGAATAGCAACAGCAGGTTTTTTCAGTTGAGAAAAAGTGAAAGCCACACCCCTTACTCAAAAGGCAACGTGTCCCGTGGCTGCATTGCATTATGGTCTATTGAGGCCACTGTTGGTGGTGGAGAAATTGGTGTCTCTGCCTCTTCTACGATGGATGTCTCCCTGTATGATTGTTGATCATCAGTGCAAAATGGTGAATCTAGGAAGAAGCTCTTGCTCTTTGATCCTGAGGGACTGACACCCAAACCTGACATTTACGGTTGATGTTTACATCATTGGAAGTTTTCTGTTATTAAACTCCATTGTAGCTGCACTGGAAATATCTGGACATGGGGAAAAATACACCACCAAACAACAAAATGGGCCCAGAAAATAACTGTTTCTGCGTGGAGTTTTCCTTTAAGAGATGTACTGTCCTGGTTGTCCGGTAAAGAGTCATGGTAGGGTAGACCTCTAATGGATAAGCGAACAGTAAGAGGTCTAGGCTAAAACATGCATGTGAAGCTACAATGAATATCAAGTACATGCACAATTCATTGTATTACATGGCTCAATGGCTTTCTTATGTAATGTGTGTAACACGGTTGATGGAACAGTGAGCTTTATCAATGATGTATCAGTGAGCCTACCCATATGACATCAGCATGATGTTTTTATGAACTTTAAGCCGAGGTGGAAACTATACACTCAACGTTAAACTCATTTTATGAACATTTCAAGCAAGCAAAAACTGGATAGCAGTGAACAAACTCTGCTGCCTTTGTAACAGCAAGCAGAGCTGAAGCTGCCGAGCAAAGGCCAGTCTTAAAATGAGCTAAATGCATTTTCAATTAGTCTAATTTTATCTCTGACCCAAATAACATCATGGGGAATTCAGAGTAGCTAGGCCTGAGAAACTGTAAAAATGGGCATGTGTTAGAGCTGCATGTGAACACTGAAATGCAGAACAGAAAGTAGTCAAACTAAAACCCAACATTTCTGTCCTGTTAAATTCAAGCTTACTTGTATTTGCAGTGGTCCACTAATGGAATTTCCTTGGCTGGGGGTCTCCCTAGTGTGTCCTAAGACAGAAAGGAAGACCTGTTTGGATTAGTAAATAAGCAACAGAGACAGAAGCAGAGTGCTTTTCTGTCAGTGACAACTTACTTAACACTATCTAAATTGTCCTGATGCCAAGCACGATAAAATAAACACATCAAATTATTTAAAAATGTTATTTGACCCTGGTGTGATGTCAATGTGACTGACCCTCTCAGACTTCCAGGCCTGGTTCTTAGTATACTCGGCATCCACCAGGTCTGGGGCTTCTCTGGAGAGCAGGACCAGGGGGTCGCGCTCTGAACTGGTCCTATCAAAGAAACAAAGACAGATTGAGCAGAAGGACTTTAATAATGGAGAGATGGAGGGAATAGTGGGGCTACAGAGAGGGAGGGAGAGTGCCAGAGTAAGTAGGGAGGTGGCTAGAAGAAGGACGAAATGAAGGAGGGTTCTGGTTGGTGGAGGGCGGGGCATTAGGGTTTAACAGGTATGGATACAAAGAGACCATTCATAAACTGCTACGGTACAGCAATACATCAATGTCTCTAGAGTGGCTGGCTGGCATGACTTATGAACAGTCACCTCATATGAACTGTACTTTGTAGCAGTGCCACCAACTGTGGTGAGAGGAAAGTTGAATGGAGAATTGAAACTTGGATAGATAACTGAAGCTGAGAGAAAGCTGACCTGGATCCTCTGAAGAATCCTTTGGACTCTTTCTTCTTCCACGACCACTGTGCTGCAGACCTAAAGGAAAACATTACATGTATACGGCAAAACTGAAATATATACCTTAATACGCTCATTGGTCATGAGTATTACAAACTGTACTAACAAAGTGAGTAGGTAACAGCATCATGCATCAGGGGTGTGAGGTTTATTCCTGCTAGGATTCAAAGTATTTAGATAATGTAAGTCTATTGATCTCTTGATCCCATTACAGAAGCATGCGAAAGATAGATTCAGCAAAATTCTGTATCCTTTATACTCCTCTCTCCTTGGAGGTCAACCTTACTTTTTAAGGTCATCCCTCATCAGGTCCCATCTTCCCAGTCCAGTGGGGTATATGGGCCATACAGCAGGACCTCCCTCCCAAAACGTCCATGCGGGGTACATGATGTCCTGGTAGTCGGCCGTCTACTCAAAGCAAACACACACACCAAAAACAATTCATGCTAAACAAACCTTTACGGCTGTGGACTGGAATTTGAATTACGCTTGTGCATTTGTGTGTGTCTGCCTGTGTTCATGTACGCAACCTACAGCTCAGAATCTAACCTTACTGAAAGAGAAGACAGGTAGGATTGGCTGCACCCAGCCAGGGACCTGTGGGTAATCCCTGACGTTGACCACCATCTCCAGGTCTGGCAACCTGTCAATCACCTCCAGGATGAAATGCTCCACCCCACTGCACCTGAGAACAGGAAACAGAGATTCAGACAATAAAAACAACTGTGGGGTACTTTTTATGAAAAGAGTGTCCAGAAAACAGACAGAGGACTGTGTTTTCTGAAAGGTGTCGTAGCGCTAAGAATATCTTGAAGTAGCTTTTCAAGACATTTGTTAATTTCAAGATCCCATCATTGACAGATTTAGACAATGCAAACATACTCAAGGAATTAGGCATTAACATAAAAGCATGTAGTGCTGAGATTTTTTTCATTCTGCTTTGACTGATATGTTGTCAATTACAGTAACAGCAAGGTATTTATTTATTGAGGCCAACGTATAACTTTAGGTGTAGACTTTATTAAACACTTATGAGTGGAGCACACAGACAATACAGCTGTACACAAAATACAAGGAACACATCATCATCACATCAGGTTCTTTGTTTATCTCCTTACCTGGCCGGGAACATACAGTTATGTTCTCTGTACAACTTGTGTCCTATAATTTGGTAGTGGGTGCCCACCCCTCGGAGAATGGTAGCCGCCATGAGGTCCTCGGACACGCCCCCTTTAAAGGGCCGCAAGTCATCCTGTAGGACTCTGAGGTAGTAATAGAGAGAGGCAGAGAAAAGTGTGAAAGAAATGGTTCCACAAATCATAACAATGAATGTATAATCACTTTTTATTGCAGTATGCAGTTTTGCTCTGACAATCTCCTGTAATTCCTTGTTTGTTGATAAATGTCTGAGCTGTGTGAAGAAAGGGTCATCACACCCACCTCAGATGGCAGCTGCAGTTGGCAGGGCTGCACGGAGTGTGCTCTTCAACAGCTTTGGAAATTTCTTCCGTAAATCTCTTCCACCTTTTACCTGCAAGAACACATAATTCATGGAAAACTGTCAAACTGGGACCAATCATACCTCACTCAAACAAAGACGACTGAATAGAGCGACCAAGTTATCTATCTGAGCCAATATTGACGTCACGGCAGGGGCAGCCAGGAGAATAATAACTAATACTATTAGTAATATTTATATTTGACCCACTGCAACTAAATGTTTACGCTAACGTTAGCAGAGCTGTTACATTTCACTAACTTGCTAGTTTATACGCATAATGGACTCTGTACACTGTGCCAGATATAGTCAGAAGAGTAAGAACAACATCTAGCGTTACTGGTTATCAAAAAAAAACGTTAGCTAGTTAGCTAAAAGTTTAAGTTTATAACGTTACCGTAGCGGACAAGACTACACGTTCTTACTTAGAAACAAGAAATTCATGCTAGCTGTTAGCTACCTTTAGTTAGCTCATTAGCTAGCTAGCTAGCAAGGTGATGAATGGCTAGAACACAAAAAGTTTGGGTAAGGAAGCACAGCGAAACATAACGTCGCAAACTATTACTAGCACTTTTCACCAAGGTCGAGTGTCTTAACGTTATTTCTGAGCAAGTATTTTACCTGATGCACCAACCAGGTACAAATCATAAACTTGTAACAGTAGAAAAAAGCGCCACAGCCACGAGCGCTCCATTTTTCTCCTGATCCTCCAGCTTTGTCTGAAAAGGAGAAACAATACTGCGATCTGTGATCTATTACTTCGGTCTGAAGACAGTCATTATGGTAACACGCACGACATCATTCATACACCGGTAACGCTACCGTAATATCTGGAAGAGGAGTTCACATGACATTTATTTTAATACATACACATGGTTTGGGCTGTAGGTAAAGTTGCCGGTTTGTGAATTTTGTATTTGCTTGATTTAATAACATCTGGTTATAGAATATGAAAGCCCCACACAAATGTCCTTCACGTTCATTTCACACTCACATAGACTGCGTTTACACATTCAGCTCCTGTGTCTGTTGGACCAAATAGTCAGTTCTTCCTGAATTTCATAATATCACATCTCATATTTCACTGCCTGGAGGGCCCCCACATCCTTTTATTCTTTGAGATACTCTATAATGTCAGTGTGATTAAATGGCTTAAATTAGGAATTCCCTAAAGCTCCTCTGCCCTCATTTCTGCATGTATTTCAAGGCCAATAGCAGTCCCTTAAATGTATTGGAAGAGGCGGCTAAATCAAGGTGGGCTTCTCACAGTCTTGAAATGGATCAGTGAGAGAAAGAAGGAAAGAGAGCCTCATGGGAGATTTGGGCAGCAAGACTGGGTGACAGAGAGGAGGAGCAGTGACAGACAGGTAGACAGGGAGAGTTATCCTCAGAAAGCAAGAGAAAGACAGAAGCAGAGAGAAAGAGGAATGCTGGAGAAATATTATGGTGATAGAGAACAAATCAATGGATGAATTTTAGCTGTTCTCCTGTTTGTGCTGCATATTTCTGACTCCTCTCTTGTACTAGCAAGTTGGGCCTTGAAAGGTTCTTTGATTTCTCTGTGAACCTTGCTCCTCTTTATTCAGGCTTGTGAATACCTCACAAATTGAAGAAGCATGCAGCAAATCTGGCTGTCAATATTGTCTGGCCTCTGCCTTCGACTGACCTTCTTCAGCCGAGCCGAGGAAGGTCTCGAGTTCCCCAATTTTGATGGGAAGGACAGGGTGCTGGACATCAACGAGCGCAACTACAAGAAGGCTCTGAAGAGATATGACATGCTGTGCCTGTTCTACCATGAACCTCTGCCAACCAACAAGGGCCTGCAGAAGCGTTTCCAGATGACAGAGCTGGTGCTGGAGGTAAGAAAGAAGGAGTAGAAAGGGGGAAGAAGGGAGATGGAGGAGAGAGAAAGACACCCAAGAGCGGAGACTAGTGATCCTGAGAGACTTTAACAGTAGAGATAGTTGCAGACATGTGACATTAGTGATGGTGCTCTTTCTCTATCATTGAATTGGTGTGCATTGCAAAAGCGTGAGAAACGGTAGGGTCACAACATAAAAGCCAGGGTGCAATGCCTGTTAATGCCCCCTAAAGCCTGTTAATGCCCTGCAGTATAGAGAAAGGATTTGCAGGCGGGTGCAGGAGCAGATGTTGCAGTTGTAGTTGCCTTTGTCAGTGTTACTGATACTGGTATCATTGTTTCTCAGAAGCATACCTAATACAGAGTGCAACACGTCTCGCTAATTCTTAATTTTCCAATGGTATGACAATGATGTGCTGCCGTCCGCAAGCTCTTTGGGATACAGAGGTGCAAAAACACCCACTTTGTGCCAAGAAGATGTCATTATTGATTAAAGGAGAGAAAGGAGAGAACTGGAGCTCTGAGGTGTAGCTGTTGTGACATACAGTACCCGCACATATCCGATGTCACTGATAATGTAAGAATGTCTCAGTATGTTACTGCTTAAACCCCTGCGGGTTGGGTTTGCAGTTGCACTACTTTGCTCCTTTGACTCTAACCTGTCATAACATGTCAACGTATAGTCATACCCCCCCCCCGGTTGGAAACCCAGACACTGAACATCTGTTTGACGTGTAGATTGTCTATTTATCCATAAGGGGAAGTGAAGTAAGTTTCGTCGCTGTCATAATGTCAAAGTTTGAAAGACTGAGTTAATGTTTTACCTACTCTCCCCCCTAACTGTCAAGCAGTGATTTTCATTCCATTATGTATGCTCCTCTGTGGTGCACATGTATCCAGGGATTGTTTCTAGGTCATTCTGTTAATTATAACTTGTTCCCAAAAGTCTTTATTATCTGGCTATGAACCAGAAATAAGTTCCGCCACTCTACTTTGGCTCCCTTTCTTTCTCATTCGTAAACTCGAACTATGAGAAAAATGAGATTCCTGTTGTTTTCGGTGTCTCAATACACTTGGAACTTGTTAGCATTCAGCATTCATACTCCCTGTCAGCCAGCTTTCCAAGTTTTCAAAGTTTTACATTCCTGTCATGTTTCATAAAGTTAGAAACCAAGTCCAGAAACACAGCACGTTAAAGCGAACTCGAGTCTCTCCGCTGCAGTGGTATTTCCACATCTTTGTTCCCTCCTCAAGAAATGCGAGCTGAAAGGCAAGCAGTCCTGACTCGCACTCTACAGCTTTCCCTCTAACAAGAAAAGTCCACAGGGGGTTCCCGGCACACCTCGCTGATCGAGGGCTTTATTGACAAAGACAGCACCGGCTGTGGATGCCAACTCAGATACAAGGCATATGAGCACCAAGTTAAATTCATAGTATAGGAGAGAGGAAGTGCATTTTGGGAGAGGGTGCTGTATTGGTTTCAGGTGGGGGAGTTTCTACTTACTATTTCAGGTGTTTCCCATCATTCTGATTCAAGCATCAGCAGGTCATAATTTATGTACGTTGGAAAAAGACCTGCAGTCAGTGCACTTAGCCAAACTATCATGAATCACTCTTGAAATGACTGTTGCAGATGAGGTAATGCTTTTGTGTTTGTGAATACCCAGCTGACAGCTCAGGTGCTGGAGGATAGAGACATTGGCTTCGGGATGGTGGACTCCCAGAAGGACTCCAAAGTAGCCAAAAAACTTGGTATGTGTCATCATCTCACAGTACCGCAGTATCACATGCTTTAACACCGTTATTACTACAAGTTATTACAAGTTATTACTACTACTACTACTACTATCTCATCAGGTCTGGAGGAGCTGGGAAGTTTGTACGTCTTCAAGGATGATCGTATCATTGAGTTTGACGGGGAGCTCTCTGCAGATACGTTGGTGGAGTTCCTGTTGGATGTGAGTGATGCTGTGGTTGTTAGATGGTCGTCTCTTGTGTCTGCCATGGAGAGAAGACATCCTCTAAAGCAATTATGGCAGCTTCAGCCTCGTTGGAATACTTGAAATGATGCTAAATGATGTAATTCACAGTAATGTAAGATTCTGCAGGAGTGCATTTCATGCCTGGCCTTTCTTATTAAGTAAATAGTGGTAGCAATGTGTTTTACAGGTTAAGGAATGGTAGGATGAAGAACATAATATTTCAGATACTGTCATTTACAGTAGCTCTCCAGAAGCATAACCAATCAGGAAGGAGGTACAGTCTTTCCTGGCAGTGGAGATCACATACCTCTGTTATTCCGCCCCCTAGGTACTGGAGGACCCAGTGGAGCTCATCAGTAATGCCATGGAGCTGCGGGCCTTCGAAAGGATGGAGGAAGACATCCGCCTCATTGGCTACTTCAAGGGAGAGGACTCATGTTAGTCGGGGAGTTTACCCACCCAAAGAGGCACTCTCACTTAGTCTGACCAAAGCCTTTAAATAGCTTCTAGTTCTACAGTCTAATAGGTCAAACTCCAAAAAAAAGGAAAAAAGAGACAGGGAAGATGCTATCTCTTCCAATATGACAGTGGCTTGAGGTTTCATTATGGAACTTATTTCTTTCTAGAGATAGGTGGGTCTTTGGTGGTGACCTTGCTGGCAGTGTAGCCAGGAGCACATCACAACCGTATAAAACTGTATTATGGGTGACTTTGTTACAGGGGTGAAGAGGGGAGAATCATGCTTGGAAATTGAATGAAACTACTTGCTCTCCTGATCACATAGGCCTAAATGTGGCTTTTGACTGGGAACGTGACCTGAATGGAAATATACCCCAGTGTGAGTGAGTGATGTGCGTGTATCGTTGAGCGTGTATTTGCATTTATAAAGACTGGGAGTGTGTGATAGATCGAAAACCAAAGCCGGCCCTCGAGCTAGCATGAAATCACACCAGAAACCTGTCTTTGCTGTTCCCATCAGACTAAGGTAAATTAGGTCACAGTTGAGAGGAGAGTACTTTAACACAGATTGGAGTTAAAGCCATTGCCATATTTGTGTTTTGGACAGAATTTGCCAGTAAGCTAACTTGTGCGCCGAAAAAAAAACTGTGGTCCTTTGGCTCCGCCCATTGAGGTTTAACTCGACCATCGAGATTATTTCTTCCTCTCTCTGCCTCTGAGAAATGTTGGTATAGAGTGGTGCAGGGATGACGTATTTTTGTAGGCTAACCCAGAAGTTAGCATCACCCTGGTTCCCTTGACAAAAAGCCAATGGAATTTTTGCATTGGATTTTGGATTATTGCAGAAAATAAACTCTGTGGCAA
This sequence comes from Gephyroberyx darwinii, assembly GCA_900660455.1. Lineage (NCBI taxonomy): Eukaryota > Metazoa > Chordata > Actinopteri > Trachichthyiformes > Trachichthyidae > Gephyroberyx > Gephyroberyx darwinii. The sequence continues at coordinate 5,408 of CABFOQ010026661.1, read as the reverse complement.
ACAAAAGTTTATGATACTTACATGTTTTGTTCAGCAAGATAATCTTCACAAATGAACATCACTTTTATGATTTTTGAAGCGTAAATGCAATCGCCAGAAGTAAAAAGCTAACATTAGGCTATAAACAAACTACACCACGGTCGCATGACTTCAACGTCACCACTAAAAATACTATAAATTGATAAATCTACAAGTTGGAAAGTTTGAGTTAGAATAGTTTGGAAGAGCGCGAGTATAAACACAAGTAGAGGCTGTAAAGGCGGACTAGTGAGGAGATGAGTTACCGTGTTCAGCGTGATGACGCTTAATGTCCCGACAACCTCTGTAGTCTCATTTAGCCACTTGTTAGCAACTGCCTTTGTTAAGACACGTAAAAGCTTCAAAAGTCACGAGTGGGGTATTTACTGATGCATTTTATCTTGTAGAACAAAATGTGAAAACCTCTTAAGCTTGTGTTAACCATGGACCTTATTTCAGGCATCTAACCAAAACCCATTCAAAAAATCCATAGACTTCGAGACGAGGGAACCGGAAGTGCAATGAATGAAAAACTTGCCCTAGCATCGATACACTCTGTTCACCCTTGTATCAAGAGAATGTGACATCAAACTTCATTCAAAAATGTTGCTTTGCTTATCAGCAAACACACAGGGGGTGGACAAAATAATGGAAACTTCTGCCTACTTTTGTATTCACTTAAATCCCTTTAGGCAGAACTGACCAGCCTCATTCAGTCCAGTACTTTGTAAAACATTTACTCTATTTGATCTAGCAAAGCAGCGTCTTTATTGTTTTAGTAAGCTCTGTTGCTAGACCAAATGTTTTTAAATTAGTAAGAATGGTGATGGCTGGTGTCAGAAATGAATTTTCATATGTAGTAGATGGGTTTAGGACTACTAAGATTCTAGTTAGTACGCATGATTCTCAGACTAGAGTTTCCATAGGTTATAACGCCATTTAACAATGAATTATCTTGATAACATTAACAATCTTTGACATGCAGATGCCCCGCCCAACTGCCCCCATCTCATTATGAAAGCCATGGCAGAAGTGCACAGAGAGGAGGGGCTATTCCAGTGTTTCCCATACATTGTGGCGGCCCACCACAATATCAACATTGACCGCCACATATTGATTTTCTATTTTTTTTTTACTATTTAAAATGGGTAAAATCGTGTCTTGTCGTCGTATGTAGAGCTGTGCACAGGGCATTGGTTCGCTCAGCCCCTCCTTGCCCTGCTCTTGTGCTCTCTCTCACAAACACATTGACAACGGACCCATCTGTGAATAGTCCCTCCTCTCTGTGCACACTCTGAGGCTACAGCCACACTAATATGTTTTCGTTTTAAAACAGAGTTTTGAAATTAAAACAATCTCGGTCCACACAAGCGTTTTAGCACCATTTCAGAAATGATCTATGTCCATACTAACACACCTGAGCATGTGTGTGCCGTTGTAAACAGGAAGCAGAATATCTGCTCTGCTGTTGCAGAAAATACCATTACGAAGAACAGCAATGGCGAAAAGTAAGAGCAGAGATTTCTTTGTTTGGACAGACGACGAGGTGGAACTGTTACTGAAAGTAACAAACGAGTATAAGGCGGTGAACGCTGCGGAAAATACAGATTGGGAGTCGTCGCATCCAATCAGGAAGCGAACGTGTTTGATTTAATAAAGTTTGCAATTTTTACCCGCATGACTGAGAGACTAAGTTACTTCTTCCAAAGTCAAGTTGTTACTGACCTCAAGTTCAAAGCTGGTGAAAGGTAACCTCGCTCTACCAACCGGACGATCTGACAAGGTGAAATGGTGAAGATGGTGATTGGTGAATATTCAAACATATCATGAAATGGGAAAGTTGTCTGATTTGCTGGCAAAATGCGCTACCCTCTGTGTCGCGATTTCAAAAAAAAAGTCTCAAATTTACAGTTTTTTTTCTCTCCTGTGGAGAAATTTTTTTTTGGGGTGGGACAAATGCAACTGTTTCCAATATTGCGGGGGGGCAGGTCCCACCATCCCATCTGGTTCCTACGCCAATGGTCACACTCATCAGTCCAGCGCACTTTATTGGGGGATGAGGCGCTTGTGAGGTCGTTCACTTTGTCATAGTTTTGTCAATGTCCATGAGAACATAAGCACTACATGCTTTTCCTGTCAGCAGGGGGACAAAACAAACAGCGCACTCATCTCTGGACCACCGGCATACATGGACAATTCTTTCGAATGTGGTCAAAAAATTTTCAATATCATCATCTGGAGACAGTGGGAGCAACTTGGGTTCCCTGTGGAAAGGTGGCTCCCTCAAGGGTCTGACGTTACTCCTCTGGCTGGTTCCCTCGTCTGGGTCTTCGTCAATTATTTCCTGGTGCTGCTCCACATCACATCCATAGTCACATCCATAGTCTTCTCTCATCCCGTTGACTTGCAACTGGAGCTGCATACTCTTCCATCTCTGCTCCTGACAAGAGGAATCTTCCTCTGTTTGCTGGTCTCTGGCTGCCTGAGACAGGACAAGAGACTTGACCAGAGCCGTAAACTCCTCCAGCTTCTCTCCTGGATTACCCGCTGCCATGGCCCCCAGGTCAGCTGATGAGCTTGCTCCTTCCTCTGGCTCTGGCTGCATGCCATTCTTCTTTGCACCTCTTGTCATCACCTCTTTACTGTGGTGCAGGATCCCACTTCTGACACCACTTGTTAGGCTTGACCCAATTAGTGGCTAGATTCACAGCAAAGGAGGCGGTAGTACGTTGCAGCCAAAAAGTGTTTATTCACCCACAAAAATGACATAAGACGAAACAAACTGGTTGACAAAAATGAGCAGCCTGGCTATGAGCAGCTCTCCAGGTTCCTACCAACAGCTGAGTCAGATAAACACTGGCAGCTTTATATACTCTGCCTTTGGTAATTAACCTGTATGCTACCAACTATATGGGTGTACGTAATGACAATCAACAATTCAATATACTTCCCCTTTAAAATACCATTTTACATTTCTATCTAATACATACTGTAAAATGTTGCTCTCAAACAATAAATACTGCCACATGTAAACAATGTAAATATACATTTTAGTTCAACCCACACAACAACAACCCCCCTCTGCTATCCTATCACATGGTCCCTCCTGGAATTATATATAGGTGTTCGGTCACCCCAGGCAACTATTTTCCCCTTACACTCTGGAACACAGACAAGACCGCACAGATTGCATGAACCAACAATTAAACCCTTATATTGCACCAATGTAGTATTGCACTTAGAAGTATTGCACTTGCTCATACCAAATCATGACATTCAACCAAACAATGAAAACCCATTCCATGTCCAGGTTAACTGCTTAACATTTGTTTCCTTCAGGAAACTCACACAAACAAACTTAAAATGTTTAGTAAAATATATATTCAATAAAATACTTTAAAATCATGACTCTGTGTGCAATTATTAATGCTGTGCAAATGTTACGGTGCAAATTATGCTGTGCAAACTATTCAATAAGTCGATAAGTGTACAGTATAAATGTGCAAATAGTGCAAAGTGTTAGTAACCAAGTGTGCCTTCGTTACACACAGATATATTCTAACGGTGCAAGACGTCTTCAGTAGATATGTCTGGCTTAAGCCACTGAAAGGGAAAAGTGGCAGTGAAATAGCCAAACACTTGTCTTCGATCTACAGTGAACATGGTCCTCCTAAAATATTACAACATGACCTAGGTAGAGAGTTCCATGGAGCTGTGAAGAACCATTGTCAAAAGAAATTTGAAGTTGTCCAAGTATAAGGTGCAATATCAAACACCAAAGGTGGTTTTCAGTGGCTGACATCACCAGTATCACGTGGTGAGGAAAAATGCAGAAGGAAAACTTTTCATCAGTTGAACATACCTACAAGAAAAACCTCTCATTACCTATACCCACAAATAGCATGTCAAATCATTACTTTCTTCTGGAATGACAGTGACGCTTGATCCTCTCCCAGATGGGAACTGCCAGTTTGCAGCTATGGGACCTGGGAACCTTCACCTGAAGAGAAGAGATTTTATCAGCTTTGGCTGCAAATCCTTTTACTGTTAATAGTACATCATTATCTTGTTTTGTAGATCGTGGTTGTTGGAATGACTACATAAAACATATGGGTCAGGTTGGGACCTTTAGAGATCACACCACTCTCCATCGAGCTGCTCAAATGTTCCACGTTCAGTTTCTAATGATTTCAACTCTTGGCATGGACCTCAATTGTTTCACCCACTGAAGGACTATGAGGACTTACCCACATTAGTTCTTGGCCATATTGCAGAAGAGCATGGGGATCACTGTCAGCTTTAGTGGTCCTGTCAGTTCCTACATAGAGTATTCAGGAGGAAGAATTGCAAAGGCTCCCAGCAAGTAGACACACCAAGGCCAGCATGTGAATTAGAAGTTAATGGTGGTTCTATTCTTGACATTCCTTTGGTTAGTGCCCCTGAATCTCCTGCCAATGTATCAAATTCTGACATAGCATCCCCTGTCACCCTACCCGAGGAAATGCTGGAACTAATCATCAAGCTCAGAGATGTACATGAGCATGTTAGGAACACTCAATAGTGTTTCTCATTTCTGCATTGACTGCCAGTCTGAAATTGGACCAGGAAAATGAACCTACCATCAGTCTGATGAAACTATACAAAGCATCTGGCCGAAATAGCGGCTTGGCACTTCGACTCAAACACTCATGGCTTGTGGTTAAAAATCTGAATTTTGGTAGATATCAAATGAAAGATATATACTAGAAATAGATCAGATGGGTGAGTTTATTTCTATTCTATTATAGAGTATGTGTCGTGGAAAATTTAAACTTACACATCTATTGTAACGGGTAGTGGTTGGACCCAATAGCAGCACTCAAAGGCAGGTATAATCAGAAATGACCCTTTATTCTTGACACACACAATAGTCAGAGAAGGCAAGCAGCAAAAGGTAATGTTCAGAGCAGTCTCCAGGTTACGAGCCTTCGGAGCCTCGCAGGGGTGCCGGGGAGTTGACTCAGCCGAGTCTAACAGGAGTACAGTGGGGAACCGTTCTGGCGAACAATCGCCGTACTCACAACAAGGCCCCAGGTGGAGCAGAGGTTCCGTTGGGGAGCAGGCAGGAGACGTAGTCGGGAGAGCAGGGGGTCTGTACACAGAAGAGCCAATCAGCGATGCAGATAAACCAGAGAGTGACAGGCGTCGAGACGAGGTGATCAGGGACAGGCAGGGTCGAAACCGGGAGAGCAATCCGAATAACGCTGGAGAGTCTTGCATGAGTACAAAGAACAATCTGGCAACCGGTGAAATGGAGAGGAGAGGCATATGTAGAGGCTTGATTGCAGATCCAAGGCAGCTGTGTGAACAGGTGAGCAGAGTTGACTTGATGAGGAGGGAGTGACTGGCAG
>CABFOQ010026658.1:0-21910 GCA_900660455.1 Gephyroberyx darwinii | reverse complement strand
CACACTGATATGGACTCTCAGGGTTGGAAGTGGACATTTTCACTTTCACATATACTGTATATACTGTATATACACCGATCAGCCACAACATTAAAACCACTGACAGGTGAAGTGAATAACATTGATTATCTCGTTACAATGGCACCTGTCAAGGGGTGGGATATATTGGGAAGCAAGTGAACAGTCAGTTCTTGAAGTTGATGTGTTAGAAGCAGGAAAAATGGGCAAGCGTAAGGATCTGAGCAACTTTGACAAGGGCCAAATTGTGATGGCTAGATGACTGGGTCAGAGTGTCTCCAAAACGGGAGGTCTTGTGGGGTGTTCCCAGTATGCACCTACCAAAAATGGTCCAAGGAAGGATAACCAGTGAACCGGCGACAGGGTCATGGGTGCCCAAGGCTCATTGATGCGCATGGGGAGCGAAGACTAGCCCGTCTGGTCCAATCCCACAGAAGAGCTACTGTAGCACAAATTGCTGAAAAAGTTAATGCTGGCTATGATAGAAAGGTGTTGCTGCGTATGGGGCTGCGTAGCCGCAGACTGGTCAGAGTGCCCATGCTGACCTCTGTCCACCGCCGAAAGCACCTACAATGGGCACATGAGCGATGAGCGTCAGAACTGGACCACTGTCCAGTTCTGACGCTCATCGTTTACCTGGGGAATAGATGGCACCAGGATGCACTATGGGAAGAAGGCAAGCCGGCAGAGGCAATGTGATGCTCTGGGCAATGTTCTGCTCTGAAACCTTGGGTCCTGGAATTCATGTAGATGTTACTTTGACACGTACCACCTACCTAAACATTGTTGCAGACCAAGTACACCCCTTCCACCCAATGGTATTCCCTGATGGCAGTGGCCTCTTTCAGCAGGATAATGCGTCCTGCCACACTGTCATGTCCCTCAATCTATTCTTGAACAATTTTTGCAAAAAGTTCAAGGTGTTGACTTGGCCTCCAAATTCCCCAGATCTCAATCCGATCGAGCATCTGTGGGATGTGTTGGAAAAACAAGTCCGATCCATGGAGGCCCCACCTCACAACTTAGAGGACTTAAAGGATCTGCTGCTAGTCAGAGCTGTTTTGGCGGCACAAGGGGGACCTACACATAGTGATTTCCAAATATATTTTAAAAAGCAGGGGTTTACCAGTAACTATTTAATCAGAAAGCTCATGCTGAGAATATTTGACTCCCTCCACCCAACGGTCTAATTATACCCGCAGGAATCCCATTTCCTTGGGTAATGCCACTTTGGGTCAGATCACTCCCCAAGAAGATAATTTAATTCTCTTCTACTTACAAACAACCTAACACCAAAAGCATGGCCCCAGACTTCAAGATCAAGTTGATATGGTGTGTGTGTGTGTGTAGCTGTGTGTGTTAAGGGGGTAGCATCTGTAGTTCTTTAGGTGAAATTCTTCAAACCATAGTCCTGAGTTTTAGTGTCTCTGTGTGCATGAATTCCACTTCTGTGGTCCAGAAGGTGACCGTGGGTAAGTGGAACCACACACTAATCACGAATGCCTAGAACAACCTCTAATGCGATGCACTCATTGAGGAAAACACTCAGAAACAACTGAACCAGCACATCTGCTCAAGCCTGCCATGAACAGCTGTGTGTGGCAGCTGAAATATCACTTCATTCAGTATAAGTGGTGGGCACACGCACGCATAGACATACACACAGAATATAGATGTGGCATTTTATTTGTCTGGCTGGCAGGCAGTCTTGTTTGGCTTTTATCTAGCTGATCTAAATGGATTAAGAGAAACAGACCATGCAGTGGAGACAACTTAACTGTTAGAATAACTTACAAAATTTTTCTGCAATGACCAAAAATATTTTTAAACAAAATCAGAAGATATGTATTGTCTAAATTATTTTTTATGTATCTTTCTGAGTTGTCGTAATTGCACGCAACCACTGAAGTTACCAGCTGGACGACAAGGACTGATCACAAGGTATGTGCACAGGGACACCAAGCAACTGAGTCACTGGTGGTGTGTGCACAGTTACACAGCAGCTACTGTATACTTTATATGTCTACATCTCCCATTCTTACCCTGTATCTTCTAGGATTGTGAGACATGAGCAGGAGGCGGTGTAGATCTCTGGAGCCTAAGTATCAAGATAAAGACAAATTAGGAGAGAACAAACTCCAGGGGATCAAATCCCATCTCTCCAGTTGGGGAATGACCTCACTAACCACTAGGCCATCATGCTGTCCATTTTAGTCCTGTCCTGTCTACTCTACTACAAGACTGATTTTTCAGTCACTGTTGATTCATTTTGCTTCAATTATTTGTTTACTATTTATAATAAGCACTTGGAAATGATGCTCCAAACACTAGAACCATTTGGGAATTACTTGAAGTTAGGCAATTCATTTCTCTAATACATGTAGGATCCAGTCTGGCAAAGTATTATTTAATATTATTATTATCTTTTGTAATCTCTTGTTACCTTTTGGGGTATAAGAAATCAACATTTCATACATAGAAGCCCTGTGATGGACTGGAAATGTGTCCAAGGTGTTTCTCTGCCCTCCGCCCATTGCATGCTGGGATAAGCTCCAGCACCCCTTGACCCTAAATAGAAATAAGCGGATATGGACAATGAATGAATGAATGTGTAATAGAATGGATGATACAATATCAAGCAAAGCTTTGTCAGGGATCACAATGTATTTCCCCTTACCACCTAGTATATACGTTCTTACTGCTGTGGCGCCTGACCTTGTAAACTGCATTCTTTTATGGCATACAAAGCATGTTTTTCTAACAGCTTCTCTCTCTGAGGCCATCTTATTAAGCTTTTACCTCATTTATGCAAGTTTTCTATTTTATGTCATGTCATTGAGAAACTCAAAGCACAAATTCATTATGGATTTAGACACAATTACCTGTTAATGTATTATCATAATGTATTGTCCCTAAGAAGTATTTTAGACTGCTCTATTTCAAGGATCTCTTATTGCCTTAATTTGCACTATTAATTCTTAAATTTAATTGTCCCTAAGGTTGCAGTGCACAGTCATGGAGGGAAAACATGACTGAAAATATTCCTTGGAAAATGAAAAGTATCATTTCTAAACGACACTAAAGTTGAATTTCTTATGCCCCGTGATGTTCAATTTCTTATGCTCCAAAAGGTAACGAGAAAAGACAATTAATCAATTCCTTTGGCATCAAGAACGTGCCGAACATACCTGATGAGAAAGTGCTGTCCATCTACAGTGTCATTCTAATACTGATGGTGAATGGATAGTCATATGCTATTTGGTGGACGCTTTTATCGCATTACAGTACAGAGTGTGAACATCATCAGCGTGAGCCACCCCAGTGGGAATTGAACTAATAATTTCAGCAGTGTTAATGCTCTACCTATTGAGGTATACAGAACTGCAGTCATCATGAAAGCTTGAACCATAAACTGGCTGGCACTGTAAAAAGAGACCATCAAAGAAAGTGGGCATGAAGTGAGAGCAATTCATTAGGACTAGGATGAATCTCAGTTGGTATGGAAATTATCTTATTAAATGCATGGAGCGTAACTGAGACATCCGTCTGAATAGGGCCTCACAACTGGCCTTTTATAGTTTCTCTGTACATGTGAAACCAATCTCAAGCAATCTCTCAACAGTCATTTCATGTACACAAGATATAATCACAGACATTCATATGAAAATACAATCCATTTGTGTGTATGAAATGTTGACCACAAACAGTAGGTTTTTGCAGCAACATAGTAGGCAGTAGTCAACACATTATTTGAGACGGTCACATTGTTTTTTAACTTCAAGAAAGCAAGCACAAACGGTCAGGTATGAATCATTTGCAACAACATCTTAAAAACCCTATAGCCTGTGACACCTTGTCTGACAGCTCACTGCGGTAACAACTCTGATGTGCGGGAAAAAATGCAGCAGTTGGTGGACTAAGTGAATTAGAATCGATCAGTAAATAGGTTTTCAGTTCAAGCAGTCCTAATTCAATAACTTTGGCCCCAGTATATTCTGTGAAGTTAAGGGGTATGCACAAGTCTCTGGTTCTCTGGACTCTGTAATTATGTGGAGTCTATTTTGTGTTTGCCTGAGGAAAACAATCTCAACCTATTAAGTTCTAACTATACCAAGACTCTGCCTATGGTACACTCATCTCATGACATCCTCAAAAGTGAGGATCAGAGGCGTACAGTATTTTGAGGTTATTTGAACAACGTTATACATATTTCAAAATATAAGGAGGAGGACCAGCTGTCCAAATTCTGTAACTAGCATGACCTGTTGGCTTTACAGTGCTGAATACTACCATTCAGTGTTCTGCAGATGACAACGTTAGATGCTGGAGAACAGGTTAATTGATGAACAGCTGTGCTAGTGCTGAATGCTGCAGTGGTCTTGCAGTTATTAAGTGTAACGTATCAGTGGGTACGATAATAACACATTGATTGGGGTATGATATCATGTTTTGAATTCTAGCTGATAATAAATGAGAATTAATGAATCCCTTTATCTTTATATCTGGTATAATGATTAAGAGTCTTGCGCGGGGCGCCATTTCACATCATGAAACGCCTTGTTTCACATTTGATCACCCAGAAGGCCTCACTTTTAATCACACTGTTTCCAAGCCATATAAATAGCAAATGACATTTACTAGATGGTGGAGGAAAATAAACAAGCCTCTAATTGTCTCATGTTAGGCATTTTCATTGTCCCTGTGTTGGAGTCTAAAATGGTTTCTATTTCAATCATGATTACGGTAATAGTCACAACTGAAATGTGTCTTACTGACTAAGAGCAAATACATCCCTCCTACTGGGAGTTTGGCTATATGTCCAACAGGACATGCTTTTACAACATTGCCTTCTTTTTTCATGCCAGAAGGGTGCACTGCTGCATGTAGACAGCACTAGAGAGCTTTCCATGTTTTAATTGTTAGCACTATCAAGTGCAGTAAGTTCAGTGGGTTTTCAGCAGGCATATAGCAACAGCAGTAGTGACAATCAGCACTTCCTGCAAGCATCTGCTAGCTAAAAATGAGTTGCCTGATGACACAGTGCAATTTATTTATTTATATTAAGGGTTGCCATTTTATTAAGCCACAGAACTGAGGGATTTAGTGGTCCCTAGGCTGGCTGCGGCTTCAGAAATGTCAGGAAATGTGGTCCTGTCAACGTCTTCGGTTGCTTTTAAAACCTCCCTGACTTGATTTACCCCATCTCGTCCTCCCTCCCCTTGCTCCTGCTGCTGCTGTTGGTGTTGTTGTTGTTGTTCCCTGTATAAGAGAACCCCCATGGCTTCAGCTGGTGGAAACAGAGCTATCTTGATGTTGCAGATCCATCCCATGTATGACACAGGACAGGGCTGACAAAGAGGAAAAATCTCATTAAGATACAAGACAGATATTTCTCAGGGCCTGAATTATGCAATAACAAACAGAAAAGCCCATAGAAAGCACGCTTGTTCTATGGCTTCCAGTAATAAACTGACTTTGATTAAAAAGATATGGTAGTAAATGGTACAAATTTCCCACTGGCTGTCCTGACATCATGCAGTGCTTGTTGTGCTGATAACGATCCTCCTTTCACTTTTCTAAATGCCATTACAATTAAAAAAGAATAATGAATAAGAAACAAGGTTTAATATTTGCATATAGTTCTTTGATTTAAAAAAAACAACAACTATTTATAGTCAAACTGAAGAGAAAATAAATGTAAACACATTATACATAATTCAGAGATTATCACACAATTAGTTGCTTACAAATTTTGTATTGTATTTGTATCAAAGCTCTTATAGTAGGAAAAAACAGGCTAATGGAAACGAAAACAAAGTGTTTTTACAGCATATGCAGGAGGATGGGATTGTGTTTAGGGTGCATGAACATGCGCTCATGTTTTTGTTAATTGATACAGTATCTAGTACTGCACAAGCAAAACTGATTTCCCACCAAACTAATTGTGAGATAATTGTTATTCAGTTGAGGGAGAAGCAAAAACTTGATAAGCCATGAAAATTAATATGAAAGTAAGGTTTGTGATGGAAAATGGGCATAAGAAATTTAACCTGAAAGTATAAAAATTAACTTTGCAATGGTTCTGGGAGGTAAGAAATTGATTCATCATGTAGATTAGGCAACAACATGCAGGGTGGCGTGTCACCATTCAAACCATTCCAAGACCATGGAAAGGCTAGTCCTCGCTCACCTCAGACCCCTGGTGAATACGTTACTGGACCCCCTGCATTTCACCTACCAGCGCCACATCGGAGTGGATGATGCAATCATCTACCTGCTGCAGAGGGCCTACTCTCACCTGGACAAAGCAGGAAGCACTGTGAGGGTCTTGTTCTTTGACTTTTCGAGTGCCTTCAACACCGTACTGCCACTGCTGCTGGGTGAGAAGATGAGGAGGATGCAAGTGGAGGCACCCGTGGTTTCCTGGGTGACTGACTACCTGACTGGCAGACCACAATTTGTGCGGCTGGAGCTGTGTGTCAGCTCGGGCAGTGAGCAACACAGGGGCCCCGCAGGGGACTGTCCTGTCCCCCTTCCTGTTCACCCTCTACGCCTCTGATTTCAAATACAACTCTGAAACATGCCATCTGCAAAAGTACTCAGAAGACTAGTGTGGTGCCTCAGGGGAGGACAGAGGAGGAGTACAGAGGCCTGGTGGAGGACTTTGTGGTGTGGTGCGAGCAGAACCACCTACAGCTCAGCGTCACCAAAACAAAGGAGATGGTGGTGGACTTCAGGAGGACTAGGGCCCAGCCGACCTCGATCTCTATCCAGTAGTTGGGAGTTAATCTGGACAACAAGCAGTTCTCTGCTGCATATGTTCTACCTGTCGGTTGTGGCCAGTGTCATCTTTATTGCGGTAGTGTGTCGGGGCGCTAACACCAGGGCCAGGGATGCCAACAGACGAAACAAACTGATCAGGAAGGCTGGCTCTGTTGTGGGCATTAACCTGGACACCCTGGAGGAGGTGGCAGAGAGAAGGATGCTGGCCAAACTGCTGGGCATCATGGATAATGTCTCCCACCCCCTCCATGCATGGTTATGAAGCGTATTCAGCCAGCCAGTTGGTACCATTGGAAGAAAACATGTCTGTCCGCATGTTGGTGTCCCCTGAGTTAAAACCATGCCCTGAAGAATACTTATTGCCATTTTTCACTTCAATACAACTGAAACATACCCTACTTCTTCTCTCCTAGTCAACATCAATGGAAACGTACAGTACTGACTATAACATTGAAACTCACAACTTGTTTCTCTGTCTCACCAACTGCATAAAGTTAGAAATAGGAGTTACACTGGGCAAAGGGGGCATAATATTTCAATCCCCAAGTGGTGCCTGAGGTCATAACAACCTATTTATCGAGCTCTGAGGTAGTTTTGGCAATCAGTTTCTAGTAGTTTATGTACTTGTTGCAAACATAATGATAATGAACCCGTTCTGCCATTTCTCAGATGTAATAAATCTTAGATTAAGTGTTTTTTAAAATAATTAATAGAAATTGCATTTTGGAAATCAGCAGGAAAAGTAATTTCCTTACTGCAAGAGCCAAAACACATCCCAGCGTGACACAGCATTTCCAACCCTGACTCAGTGCCTTGCAGGCTGATACTAACTGTAGCCTTTGCCTGTGCAGCTTGAAAAGAACTGGCTTCCATTTGCTTCGTAGCCTGTGACACATGCCACTGTGATGAAACTGTAAGATGTTCAGAATTTTACAAGCAGAAACTCAGTGGGAGTCCCATGATATACGAGCTCTGTATGCCTGTGTGCAGCGGTAGGGGCTATGTGCGTCACGTCAAGTTCATTTCTATAGCCCTTTATCACAAACAAGCCTCAAAGGACTTTACAGGCCTAACTAGGTCAAGCTGATAGACAATCGAATTCATGGCACTATCAGTTATCAATTATAAATCAAGTTATGACAATTAAGATGTTATGATGAGAGGAAAATCGAAGAAAATTGAAGAGGACTGATTTAAAAGCGAGGAGGACATAGCAAGCCTACATAATCTGCTTAAGCCCGGCACCACCAGCTTAAGGTGCTTCATGAAGACAAGGACAATCTCCCAGAAAAATCCTATAGGAGAAAAAAATGGAAGACACCTTGAGCAGGGAAATTGAAAGAGGCTTCCCCCCACCAGGATGGCTCAGCATGCGATAGATGACAGGGCAAAATATAGTGCGGGCCATACAGTTAGTACGTAAGTAAGTAAAGCTTTATTTATATAGCACCTTTTTAAACGAAGGTCCCAAAGCGCTTCACAAATACACAAAACTAAAAGAGACAGTATCAAAATAAAATAGACTTGACAAACTTGAAAAACAAAGTATATGAAAACGTAAACGACAAATAACTTTTATTGGTGAGAGACCTTACATTCAGAAGGCTCAACTTGACGGGGGTGTAACCGAAGGCAGAGGATCTGGGCCTCTCCTATAGGTTATAACTTGTCAGAGAATGGATTTACTGAGCTGTGTATCCAGTTCAGTCATATAGTTCAGTATGCATGATCAGCCAGGGCTCCTGTAGTTCAGTGTATGTAGTGCAGGTCATATGTGTCAGTGTCCTCAGTTGACCAGGGGCCAAATAAACTGGTGTAGATAGATCTGGTGATAAAATCCATGCATGGATGTGTTTTTGTGTGCACATGATCATGGCTGCTTAAGCTCCCTTAGCAAATTAATAGACACGGTTGTACAAAGTAATGGAAACATGACATGAAACAGGGACTTTAACTACATAACAACATTACTCCCTAATTACTAGACTACTTACTTACTTGCTTACTATTACTTAAACATTATTGAACCTTTACGGGAGGCTTTGGAGCGCAGAGTGCAAACTCCGAAAAGAACTGGAGGCTTTCCGTCTTGAAGACCCAGGAGGACTGAAGCTGTTTTGAAGGGAATAGATCAGGGCAGTAATTATAACATATATTGGGGGTGGAAACATCCCACGCACCGCCGTCCGAAATAATCATTAGCAAATGTAATCATAATCATAACTAAACTTAACAAATTGACATTATTATTACTACTGGTTTTAGTATTACGGTGTACTGCAGTTCTGCGTGTGGTTTGTCGAAGTGGTGTTGCCGTACCCCAGCAGAAGCCGTTGCTCGGCTGCTGTGGTTAGGCACACTGTACTGTCTCTCTCTTTCATTACTTTCAGATGTATTAAAAAGTGGAAAACTAGAATGTAATATGAGTGTTACGTAGGCCATATCACTGTCCATTGTGATATTTTTAACGTCAACATCAATACGTCATTTTCCGCATATTGACGTGATGCGTAATTTTGGAAATTACAATGAAACAAGGAAAGGTAAAAAAGAAAAAACAGAGCAATGTAATACAATACACTATTAGACATTATTGTAAAAAATAAAAAATAAATAAAAAGTTCATCCCATGTGTTAGTGAAGTTTTAAATATTTTAGAATGACAGGAAATGAGTTTTCAAATTTTTATTTTTTCTAGGGATGGGGACCCCCAGCGACTCCATGGCTACGGCCTTGTAATAGATGGCCCTACTCCTGATTAAGTACTTCATATTCATATATTGTGAGGTGTTTCTGTTATTTTGTCCACTCTCTATAGATCTATAGACAGTAGGACTGACTTCACACTGCTTTTTTGATTCTCTGGACCCAACAGGAGCCGACCCAGCGCGGTAGTTTCAGGTCAGTTCTGCTTCTAATAGCTTCATAATTCCCTCAGGCTCAATTAGGTCAGGTTCCAGCTGTGCAGATTTTAATTTCTCAGTGGGGCCACCAAAAGGCTAAACAAGCGATGAGGGAGATTAGTGTGCTCTCTCTCCATAAAAAAAAACAAAAAAACAATTGCTACATTTACATGCACAACGATACTTCAATGTTAATGCAATTATAAAAATACTGTTGTTAGGATATGGGTCATGTTCAAACCTTAATCTCATTATGATATTTCAGTCTGGGTCATATCCAGAGAATTAATTGTGTGAATATGTGGAGCACTGTGGTGTTAGTGACATTATCAGAGGGGGATTCAGTCACATTTGTGTTTCACATTCATTCATTGCCATTGCCCTGCACGTTATTTGCCTTATTCATTCCCTTTCACACTTCCATTCATTCATTGCCCTACACTTTAGCCACTTCATTCCCTTTCACATTCATTCACCCATTACCATTCCTTAACTCTGTATACATATACCATCCATTCATTCACTCTGCATATTTATAAGTAGTTTTTTTAGTATTTAATTTTTTATTTATTTGTATTTTGTGCATTCTTTGATACTGTTATGCTGCTGCAACCCAAGAATTTCCCCCCGGGATCAATAAAGTATCTATCTATCCATCTATCTATCTATCTATCTATCTATCTATCTATCTATCTATCTATCTATCTATCTATCTATCTATACTGTCTGAGCCTACTCTGACTGAGCCTGTCCATTGGAGGTCATGACAGTTGCTTTTAATAGTTATTACCTTTGTTAACAGAAATACAATGGGGATAATATCACAGGTTATGACAGGAGAGAAATGATTGTTATTGTTTGTAGCCTATAGGAGAAGAGTCACATTCAAACACTTAATCACCATATGCCAGACTGCACCATAACAGGAATATCAACAAAGTCTTCTATTGATATGCATGTAAACAGCTTAATCAAATTGTTCTCATAATCAGAGCAAGTGCAATAATGATGATGTATAATTGTATGAATGTGAGCATAAGAAATGTTGCAGTGCAGCGACACAGGGAGAAGATAAAGGTTTATTCAGAAAAACCTGCTACATGCTCGTCAAGCTTTCTGTCTATTTTTATAGTAGCTAACAATTGCTAACATTTTGGGTTTCAGCTAAATAAATACCGCTAAAGTGGGCGCTTAGGCTGGATTCACACTGAACCAAGCCAGGCTCAGGTCATGCCAAGCTTTGATTTTCATAGCCTGATCAAAGCTCTCTATCAAACGAGGTAAATTGACAGTTTTTCAAGCAATTGTAGGGCTTTTGTCCACATCCATATCTGTCCCTCACAGCGTCGCCATAATGATACCCTCTAACTCCTACACACAGAGTATTTCTGCTGTTATAGTGTTACACTGGTAGTGAATGAGAGGTAGAGGGTGTTTTGTAACTGAATCATTTCTACATATTTGTAATTACATAGTTACATCCTGTATTATGTTCATTTAATGCTCAGGGGAATAGTAGTCTCGCTAGAGGAGGAAGAGAAATAGTCTGCAAGGGCAGCAATAAGTTACTGTAGCTTCAGTGAGTTACAGCTATAGTGACTATATTTCATGTTCCCATGTGAACAATTATTCTTGTTCAATTTGTTAGACGATATTGGTATGACTATTGTGGGTATACCACTGATTTCAAAGTGATTTAAAGTGGGTCAGCTTCCATGCATGCCCTTATCGTGGTTCAACCCACGAGAATTTGGGATGTAGACCCAGTTTGTGTGTTTACGACAGCCAATTATAACATCAGTTGCTGGACAACACTGGGAAAAATTCCTTTCCCGATAACAAAAAATACAATTCCCACCCCCTGGCGCATTCCTCTGATTTTCCCAACTTAATGAACGTAGCCACGGGAATCTTTAACGCCAGAATTATTTTGGATGCACAGAGATTTGAAGAAGAGAAGCATCCATGACCAAGGGATTAGTTGAATATACAGTGGAGTGGTCACCATTTAATTAAAACAGTATATGTGTGTGTGTGTGTGTGTGTGTGTGTGTGTGTGTGTACACATATGTGCCAGGGTGAACATGAGCCAGTGCCTGCTTGTTTATAAGTCTCTGTTGTGTCAGTGCCTACATGCCTTTGTGCGTGTGGGTATGTGTGTGCGCGCCTGCATGTGTCCATGCATGTGTGTGTGTGTGTGTGTGTGCGTGTGCATTTGTGAGGGAGAGAGGTTGAGCACTGTAGTATTATACTTGTCACATACAATTAACCTTGAGAAGAGAGCTCAGTCTCCTGTGTCCGTCAAGGCTCTGTTTCTATTAGACCAGGGGGTTTAGGCAAGCTCCAGTGGGGATAAGACACAAGCTGAGGAGGCTTAAAGGAGCCTTTGCCTAAAATAATTCAGGAATGTTGGCTGCTGCCTGTCTGGATTGCCTCTGCATCAAATCCCTTTATGCGAGTGAGTAAATTAAACGGACAACAGCACATAATCATTAAATTTCTCCCCTCTTGGTCTACCAGGATGGCTTTTATGGCACGTGTGAAGTTTCAGGTATACACCCCGTCTTGGTAGCAGTATGGGTTGAAATTTGTGAAATTGGCTTGGGTTGCACTCAGCTTGTGTGGGATTGGGTGATGCTACAACCTGCAACCTTTTCAAAGAGTTGAATCAGAAAAGATGAAAAGAGCTTGCCAATAGAACCCAATACAATTCAATTTCGAGAATCAAACACAAATTCAGGGCACATAATTCAAAGTCACTTGAAAGTCAGAGGTTTCAGCCCATAGAGCAGGCGGCCACTCCATGTGCTGTAAAAGCATTACTATTAATAGCCTGTATATTACGTGGAATAAATCACTAGAGTCAGACCAGGCCATTTCACTTCTTACTTCGGAGGCCATTGCATGAGGCTGCACAGATTGTAAAAATCTCTCAGAGGGAGGCTGCATATTTACTGTGAAGTTCATAGATGAAGGGATGGAGGAACCAGGTCTGAATTGAGAATGAAGATGGATGGACCTGTCTGGGGTTGAGCTGCAGGAGACTGCGCTAACGTACATGTAACAACTACGACTTTGACCTTCTGAAGGCCAAACAAGGCCTGCTGAAACAAGATGTTTCACACACACACACACACACACACACACCACCACCACCACCACACACTATTAAAAATATACAAGAAAACATTAATTCTTTCCATATCAGTCCAGAGGTCAAAGCTCATTCTGGAGGTTTTTCACGGAGGAAAATGTCTATCTGACATGTTATGGGTCCAGAGGAAGGACTTTAGGGCATATCAAAGCTCCATCAAGAGAAAACTGGCTGTTTGATCTTTTCTAATGGACTAAGCACCACACACCAGCTAAATGTGGAAAATAGTGATATTTCTCCCCTCAGGCTTCGCTTGAAATGAACGCCTGGCTTTGAAATGAATATGTGTGGTCTTGTGAAATAACCCCTTCCTTCCTCTTCAAAACAATTTGTTTTCGCTGTTCATCAGGTGTGATCCCTTCATCTCTATGTTTGAACCAGAGCTGTCTTCTTGAGTTCTCAGTCACAACAGTAGTCACAAGGTTAAATGCCAGTGAGTAATGTTTACAGTGTCTTTTTCACTCAATTTGAAGATTCACTCATAAAACTTATGACAATATACTATACTAACTCAGAATGTGATTACACTGTTCATAGCGCAGCTAAAACAAGGCAAGGTAGTTATGATCCGTGACACAGTTAGACTTTAGATGTTTCTCAGGGATTACACACAAAAGACGTTATCACTAGGTACAGTAAGTCTTCCAAATCATGTTTTCATAATGAATAGATAATAGAGGACACAGGAACCAGACTTGTTGTTATTATATCCCTGAGGCTATTACAGAAAGAGTCTATTGTTGGAGCAAGAAAGGGGGACTGAAAGAAACACACTACTGTCAAGTTTGTCAAAAAAAAAGAGTGCTGAACCTGACAGTTCAATCAAAACGCGGGTAATAGTTCATTTTATCTGTGTTCATGTACCTAAGGCGGTATCATGAGCAGACACCTGCAACCCAGAGAAAATGCTAGCACAGTGAGAGGGCCTGCAACTTCAAACGGGGCCAGGGATTTGAGTCAAGGATTTTAATCGGCAGTGGCATTACCCAAGCCTGCAGGCAAGCTATCTGTGGAGCTGTTTATCTATGGACAGACTTGGGTCTCTGCAACACAAGCTAGATGCTCCTTTGAGGATGTAGGATTCACTGAAAGAAATGTTCAAAATTCAATCACAGGGTATGCTCTTTATAACTATGAACTAACTTTGAGTCCTACCTAATTCATTTGCAAGTCCTCTAAGAGAAAATGCCATTCACCTTCAATATTATCCAATTATTAGATATATTGCAATTATTGGTCGTCTGTCATTCTAAAGTGCTGTTATAATGAATAGAAATGATTGATTCATTATTTCTTAGGCAAATTAGAAAGTCTGAGATGGTGCAGCCAGGATTAATCTGATTGTGAAGGTCCTATAGAGCTATTGATTGTAGTAGAGACAGACGGCTGGAGAGATAGAAACATGACTCACTGCATCCTCCTGCTGATTGGATATCAAAACTAATTTGCTGTGACTAGCCCCACAGTTATTATGGCTTTTAGATTAACAATTGACTCATCACTGAGACTGTAGTGCTGTAGTCTTCGGTTGGAATGAAAACATGCATACTCTCAGCCCTCCATGGCACGTGAAAATTTGGTGGCCACACATTAAAGGAAATTATGAACCGTCAAGGTGTTGATGTCATGATTGTTTTGAATAAAAATGCTGCTTGCTAAACTGAAACATAATCGAGTATAAAGCATAACCAAGTATAAAGCCCTGCAAGTCAATAAGTATTGCTATTGTTAGGGTGAAACTGCCAGACTAAAGATTATACACAATTCTAACAATACCGGAGTAGCTTGTGAGCAGTTTAGACAGATATTATGTAACTTTAAAGAGAGAAAAAGAGCAAAAAAAGAGACAAAGAGCAGAAGCTCCCAGGCATTAATGTTTGAAACTGTGGCCATAGGGCAGGGCCTTAATGAAAAGGAGCTAGTGTGCTCAGTCAATTTTCGCCGGACAAAATGGGTTGCAAATATTACCAGGCAAGCTAATATTGTACAGTTGAGACATGAGAGCTATGAGATATATGAGATACATTTGGAATCGATATTTGGAGTCCCATATTTGGCAGTGTAGCACTTTGTGGGAAGAAGGTGGTCGAGTTACAGCAGAATTCAAATGCACAAATTCACTAAGCCTGGGGCTGATGATAACAGCATGTAAAGACATAACAGTAAGACATGTAGTGCCTACATTTGTGGGTGGAAATGGTAGAAGAAGAAGTAGTCCACTGAGCATAATTGGCATTTTGACGTAGGAACATTGTAGAGCTGGTGCAACAGGGTTGTGGAGTCCTCAGTCTTGACACAACAAACATAAACAGAACAAATAAGTACCTTTAGAAAAAGAGCAAATTGGGTGTACAGTGAATATACTGCCGGGAACAATCAGCAGGAAGTACGAAAGCAGTCTCTCAAGCTAGGTGGGATGGTGAGAGGGAGGCTTTAGCCTGATGGGGGGGCTACAATTTTCTAACTTTGAAAGGCCCTTACTGCTACATTGTAAATCCAACTGTTGCCTCCATCATTTGTGGCTGGTGACGTATTTACTTGTTTCTTCTGTCACTGCCTCCAACTCTTTCAGTTATATCTCCACCTGCTTGCTATCTGTGTCTTTCTGTGTCCACTTTTTTCCATCTCTTCTTATTTTGTCTCAGCTAAATCTATGTCAATAGCCTCATAACAATTCTTTAAATGTATTTTTAATGTATTGCTATATCATTATCACATTCAGGGCTTGGCAGTAAAGCTACAAAATCCTCTTAGATCAATTAATATCAATTGTTTTTCATCTCATATTTTTTTCTGTAGTAATTCAAGTGTAGTTTGTTAATTTATTGCCCTGGTTCGTATCAATACAAATAAATAAATGTCCATATGAATTCTTTCACTTTTGACATTACAACACCATCTGGACTGAATCACAGCCCTTTTTGGAATTTCATTTCTCATCTCTCGCCTTGACTCAAACTTTCACTCTCTCATCTGTAATTTTCTTTATCCATCTAGATAGGCACTCACTCTAGCTGCCTCTCTCCTCTCTTCCCCCTTCCCCCTTTTCAGTTTTGCCTTTTCTTCCTTTTAGGTTTATTTTTGCAGCAGCCTACAGTAGATACAACTGGCAACATAAACATGGAAACTAATAGGTTATAGCTATGATAATGTTTTATTGAAAAACATTACACTGAATATATGGATGGCAACTCGTTTGCTAAAATAATAATCCTAACAATCATAACAATAATAATAATAATAATGTAAGCAATGAATATGAATGTCAAACATGGACATAAAACGTGAACATTAGAGTTACTACAGCTGTATGTTAAGAAAGGCTTGATCATTCCTAGAATCAGAATAAAAACAATAACCAGGGAGAAACACATAAAAAGGAAATATTTAGTCATAACCAGAACGTTAAAGCAATAATCTCTGTCGTTCTCAAGGGTATACACTGGTAACAGAACTCCTTCTCTCAAATACAACTGGTCAAAAGCAGTGCACCAAGGATATCTGCTTATTAAGTAATGACATAATAATAACAATAATAGTTTTATATGTGAAAAATGAGCCATATGGCTAATGAGAGCAGAGGGGCAATGGTTCAAGTGAGAGTAACAGAAACTAATTATTTACCTGTTGGGAGAGAGAGCACATTACATCGGTTAGTTTTGCAAAATCCAGTTATTATTCAGTAATTCAGCACAAGCTGGGGGAATTAGGGGAAGCTAGGGATTTGGAAGATGCAAGCAGAAGGCCAGCAATTTAGTCTCACCAGAGACAGTCAGCACCAGCCTAGGACCTGACACGGCATTGTCATCCAACACCCAGTGGTCCATTTACTTTGCAAGGCTCACTCTGTTATGCTAAGATGCCGTAGATGAGTGATATGAAAGGAAGAAATTGGATACACAACACTGTACAGCAAGGTTGGGTGCCATTGATTGTAGGCACATCCACTACCATTGTACTCAAGGCATTAGTAATCTGTTGTCAGGGTTCATATCATGCCATAAACCTCAGAAACCACCGAAAAGAGCAGCTGGTGGCTGTGGCTGAAAAGAAAGCACACTTTTACACAGCTGTCTATAAATGTGTTTGTTGAACTGCATGGCAGGTTGTTTCAAGCTAATGGGGTCAGTCCTCCATTTAGTTTTGGATTCTTGGTACAATGCACTTCCTGATCTACCCAGTAGGCCAAGACATATCAGCCGTTCCCACTAGTCTATTTTTGTTGAGATTGATGTGAGGTAGGAAATTATTGGGTGTGTTTTTTTGGACTTAGCATGAGTTGAAGTGTAGATGCAATGTCAGTGTAGCGTAAGTGTGGTTAGGGTGAGTGTTGTTCTGATCAGTGCTGAGATGCCAGACTTTACTGTTGAGCCCTCTTGGGTGTCAAATTCACCCAAACATGCAGTATGTGATAAGAGGTGCCCACTTGATGTTCCCAATGATACACAAGGGTCTCATGCACTCCCCTTTCTTTCAACATCCAAGCCAGTTTTCTACTGAGTCTCGCACGCTTGTTTCACAGCACAAGGGGTAGTTAAATCAAATGGTAAAAATAACCAATATCTGCAATGAGTTTCAAATCATTGTCTAAATGTACTCTTGATATTTGATAGTCTTGTTATAGGAAATATTAATCTCATTGTGCACATTTTTGCATTGCACTGCATTTCGTTGTCTCAGTACTTGTACTCTGTGCAATGACAATAAAGTTGAATCTAATCTAATCAAATTTTTGTAAGCATTCATTCTATTTTTCAATTTCAGAATAATCACCATCACCTTCAAAGTTTATACATGATATTCACAAATACGCAAACAAAACAAAAAGAACAGTCGAGCAAAACAATCTTCAATCAAACATCAGGGTGAGAAATGATGCCACCCTTGGTTAACTCTGCATTCCTAACACCTAGACAAGCGCTTCTTAACAGCTACAGTACTCGGCACAGTCGTGAATTGATTCAGTCCCAGTGGAACAGCGTGCCAATTTATTGAGAGAAAATGAAAACAACTTTATAACAGAAAGCCATGCCTTGTTACTGTAAAGCTGTCTTTCAGACATTTGTATGCTTCTTGTTAAGCAGCACTGCCTTGTATAGCACACATTTGTTTGTCATTCTCTTCTAAAAAAAACAGCTTCATGGCCAAAGGGGCACTGTTCTAGGTCATAAATTTCAGGTATTAAATGAATATCTTTTAAATATTGGCATATTGAATCAACATTCATCAATGTGCCGTGTAGATCTTCAGGAATTACAAATTTGTTATGAACTAGGGACCATTTAAAGTGTCAAAGTAACACTGGTGTTATCCATTCTTTGGCTACATACATTGTCATGCTACAATGTAGTTAAAGGTCCACTGACATGGGTGACAAACCCCGTTCATGGGGCCTCTCCTGACCTCCCTTTCCCAGACATGTCAGTCGCATCACGAGTGTTTATCCATATGAGCCCCTCTCTGGATGCCACCTGTGTCAATTCCAAATATTCAAGCCTTCGGCCAATCCCTGTCACTCCAGATGACCAGTATACTTATTCATTCAGCCCAAGGCTTTGAAAGCGTCATCTGCGGCAATAACAAAGCACTGAGCCGACCTCCAGTCCTCTAACCCCGTCTTGCCTTCTCTCATCTATCCTATAAGCACATCCAAATCACTTCCAAGTTAGTCAAATGTTTTCTGTTTTTCTGAGGGGAACAAATTCATCAATATCAGAGAGAAATGAGTTCAGTTAATGTAGAGCACTCAATATTTTCTCTCTCTCTCTCTCTCTCTCTCTCTGTCTCTCTCTCTCTCGCTCTCTCTCTCACTCACACACACACAAACACACACACACAAATCAAAATTATTACTACTCACTAGTCACTGAGCAAGTCACTAAATCTGTACCTGCTCCAGGGCCACTGTTCTGCAGCTCAACCTGCACTCTGAACTCCTTATTGATGGGGGCAAGCGAAACGAGAATTCCAATACAGAGATCAATAATATTTGATTATTAGCAAAATAAAATATGGAATATCAATAAAACAAAAAATAATTTCTCTAAAAGCCTAAACCAAAAACATAAGATGAATTTATATATATATTGTCAGGTTAAATCACAGATACAAGGACTAAAAATATGTAACAAGTAAATATGACTTTGATGTATTTTAAAGCCGTGAAAAGATGAAAAGATGAAAAGACCAGCAGTTATGATAATTATCAGATTTCAAAGACATGTTAAGATTAAAACTTTTTAGTGGTAGATGTAGCTAAACAACCTAAAGCACAAATAGGCTGCTGAAAATTTCATAATACATCAAACATACAGCTAGCATAAATAATACAACATAACTGCATAGTGTCTGCTAGCTAACAATAGTTCAATCACGAGAGGCTAGGTTTACAATTATAAACATTTATTAACAGCATGAGAAATGAGCATGAGCATAGGTTTGGCGTAGACTCCAAGAGGTACCCAGCGATAGGGTGAAGCTCCCTGGGGCAGGTAGGAGACAGGAGAACCCCTTGGGCTGAAGATCTGACCCTTTTGGATATCTGATGGAGCCGTGATGCTGGTGGTGGTGGAGGAGGAGGAGGAGGTGGGTCAGACTGGTGAGGTTTAGGCAGCTGAAATGACAGAAACACGGAAGCAGATGAGGGGAAACAAATAGAAGGAAATGGTTAGTGATTGGTTTCTGGAGAGGGAGGAAGGGGAGGAGAAAGGAACGTGGGCTAGTGTGGTTGGACGATGCAGAGCTGGGGGTGTGCTTGTACCTGCTGACAAAATATGAATGGGGGAAGTAGCCTTCCTGATTGAACTTACGCTAAGCTTCATGTTGACTTAAGCTGGATAAAACTGCTCATCTGTTCAAGTTGTATACTGAAAAAATTAGACCTAGTTCATTGGAAGAAAATTATTAACAATTTTATGGGGCTTTGACTTATCAGGTGTTAAGGTCTTAGTTGACGAAGATGGAAAAGATGACCCCAACAAAAATGTCACAAGATTATTTTCTATCTTCCCTTATGTACATGGCAGGACAAGAATGCCTCAAAAGATATTGGACATTGTGATACAGCCTGTCTCAGCAACAGCTCAGCATGACTTGGGTGGTGCTCCAGGCCTGTGCTCATTGTGAAGTGCGAAAGTGATACTGCCCTGTATGATACATAAACTACGAGATGATCCATGTTTTGTGGAATTCTAATCCACTGGAGCAGCAAGAGAATTCATTTTTTGTGGCAGGGCACCGCTATGTGTAGTGGAAACATTGATGTGCACCCAACAGACCGAGTTCAACTACAGCTTAAAATCGAACAAGGGTTTGACAACTTGCTGAACGATCCTCCTAGTTTCCACCTCCAATAAAATGGGTACAATGTTGTAAGGTGATGATACTGCTGAAACAATATTCACATTATTGAGATGATACTGGACAGATCAGTATAGATGTTTGTAAATTATGTCTGGAAATAGGAAATGGAAGTACACTTATGATTTCTTGTGACTAGTGGTTCTCTTGCCTACCTACATTGAATGCACTTATTGCAAGTCGCTTTGGATGAAAGCGTATGCCTGTAATGTAATGTAATGACTCTCCCAAAGACAGAAAAAATGAATAAATGAACTGGAAGCAGAGTAAATACTCTAGTCTTTGACGTCATAAAGAAGCACAACTGGCTGATAAATAGGACACCAACTTCGTACTGGTTGGACGATTAGATCTCTGATCACAATACTGACTGAAAGGACCATGCCCAACCAATTTAAAAGCAAAATGTGAACGGAAACTGGAGACACTTGTCATTGGTAGAAACACGTTCTGTACGATCAACTTTGTAATCATAACTTGTGATTAATACATATTTTGTTAGTTTGCTCTCTGATGCATTTGCAGCAGAAATTGTTTGTTTTGTTTCCTCTGGCTTTCATCAACAAGGAAATAAGAAAAATTAGATTTTAACAGCTCGACAGTTAGCATAATAGAAAGCCTCATGTCTCCAGCGATGACAGGTTGTCTCCAAGATGTGTTTACAAATATGTGGTTCATGTATTGATTTTCATCTCATATTACAACCAATTAATTTCTTTTCAGCAAGCAGCACTCCTACAGTCCTGTGGCATAATACAACATTAGAAAGTAATGCCTGTGAAGAGTGATGAAAAGATGAGTTTTACTACATCTGCTTCAATTCAATTTCAATTTAATGTCATAGGTTAACACATTTTTCAAGTGCTGTTGACAGAAAATGACAGAAATTAAGACTTCAAGTGAATTGACAAGCTTCATGTAGGAGAGTACATCATGCTCATGTAGCGTGTGAGAACTCGCCTCACACAGGGGCACCAAAATATATGTAGCGTGTTGCGTCGTTATGAACCATGAGACTATTTGGTCAATTCCAGAAAACTGAAATTATTAAAGTTATTCTTAATAGTTAATATCTTATTAATGAACACTCGCGGGGCACCACCAGTTTACACTGGAATAGTCTCTTTATAATGATATCAGTCTAATAATCAGAAGACGTGAGCTCTAGATTTCAGTGATTCTCTACCTTCATGTCCAGGATATAACAATAACACACAAAAGTCAGTTCTTTATAAATGCAGATTTTATTAACTATCTAAAACAAATACCAACAAGAATGAATACATGTATACTAATCTAACACAGATGGCCTAATGACAGGGAAAACTAGCAAATAGGATAGAAAGATAAACAATGACAGAGGATATGACAAATAC
Organism: Gephyroberyx darwinii; assembly: GCA_900660455.1. Classification (NCBI taxonomy): domain Eukaryota; kingdom Metazoa; phylum Chordata; class Actinopteri; order Trachichthyiformes; family Trachichthyidae; genus Gephyroberyx; species Gephyroberyx darwinii. The sequence goes on along the minus strand of CABFOQ010026658.1, from coordinate 317 downwards.
GAGTGGCAAGTGATATTGGGATCGACGATGACAAGGAAGTTGGCACAGACCAAATGATCTGAGCTGTAATGCGTCTAATTGTGTTACCGTGGCAACAGCGAAACATGGCTTGGAGGACAGCTGACAGTTTCCAGGAGACTTGGGACAGAAGGAAAGGACAGAGAATAGTGGAGAGAGAGAGAGAGAGAGAGAGAGAGAGTATTCTAACCTCACTATCACAGTTCAACCCTGCCTTTGCATCACCCGTGCATCAACAAGAAAGTTGGTTACCGTCTGGTTTGCAGGGTGTCAGCGGCGTCCTCGTCTCTGTGGTAACC
>CABFOQ010026656.1:0-10090 GCA_900660455.1 Gephyroberyx darwinii | reverse complement strand
TACCGGTAGCAAAGCGAGAGGTTTTTCAGTCGAGAAAAAGCAAGTGTTGCGCCCCTCATGGGAAATGTGACAGGTTTTGTGGCTGCATTGCATTCTGGTCTCTTGAGGCTACCGTCAGTGAAGAAACCGTCTGTTTCTTCTACGACGGATCTACAAAGAAATCCTTTCTATTTGATTTTGAGGGACTGAGAGTAAAACCTGACGTTTACCATTGAAGTTTAGATTGTTGAAAAAATGATATTAAACCCAATTGTACACGCACTTTTCACATCATCATATCTAGGGTTCCCACCATGGTCTGTTCAATTTCATGATTTTTCCATGACTTTGCGGGAGTGCTTCCATGACCTAAACATCTGATTCCTTCCTGGTTTGTTAACGTTGTTTATCAGCTCAGAAAGTGGGACACATCTGTTGGAAAATACATTCCTGTAAAGTGACCCATTTGTAAAATCCCCTGATGCTCCCTGACTTCCCAGGAGAATTTATCAAATTCCCTGACATCATCATAGTGGACAGCAGCAACAGACAGCGCTATCGGCTCAATTTAACACGTATGATCATGATGATGGTGGTGAGGTGTGTGTGTGAGTGTGTTACCTGCTCCATCTCCTCTGTGCTGATTGGCTGGTAGGTGTGTGTGTCCAGGTAAGCTATATGAGAGGCATTATTAGATGTGGAGGCAGGCCCTCTGGCTTTACTGCGCTGTGATTGGCTGGCTGAGTTGACCGACGGGTGGTGCAGGCAGTCATAGTGCAGCATGGTGATCATTTCCTGTTTGATCAGTTCTTCAGCCAGCTGGAGATCGGAGAGGGGCTCCAGGGAGGCGGGACGAAGGACGGACTCATTTACCTGGAAACAGACATCATCTGACATCATCATGCTAACACAATTAAATGCAATCTTCTTCTTCTTCATCATCATCTACCTGAAGACGCAGACGGCATCCAATGTCATACTAACACAAAAACAACCACCCATCAAAAGCGCGACTTTCACATCATCCAACAGCATTACACTAGACAGTCTGGAAGTTTCATGAAGTTGAATGTAAGACTTTTTAATGCTAGTTAAAGTGAAGTATAAGACTGATGTTGCAGCTGACATGAATGTAAAAATGAAAGCAACTTCAGATGTGGCTTCATTGAAGGCATAGAGAGTGCAGCAGGCGAGTGTGCCGTTTTTGGAGCCTCTGATGAAACAAGTAAACATGTCGCCACCCCATGAATGATGCACCATCCCTCCGTGTTTCATCAAATTGGACCAGTCGTGTCTGAGATAGCTGGATGTCAATCAGACTTTAGGGCCTGTCAAAGCTGACCTTTAATTATAGCACCCCCATTAGGCCAACCAGTGCAGTGTTTTAAAAGCTGGAACCCAGTGAGAAGATGCATCATCCCTCCAAGTTTAGTCAAAAACAGACCAGTGGAGTCTGATATCACGTTTGACAGACAGCTGGATCCAACTTAGCTCCTCTGTTGCCCATGGTTACAGGGACCAAATCTAGTGGGACATTTTATATTTTAAACTGGTGTGATGGTGCGGCCTCGATCAAACCCCCTAGAGGTGTTATTTAGCTTACGTAAGGTGTGTGTGTAGTTACCTCAGTAGGTCTGGGCAGATTCCTCTGAACGGAAGTGTGTCGCAGCTTCAGCTCCCTCTCTCTTTCTGCATCCCGCAGAGCCTGACACACACACGCACACACACACGCACGCACACACACAAAAACACACTAATTAACAAAGTGCTCCGTGGCATGTGCAAACATCCCGTCTCTCTGAGCCCAAAGACAGTTTTAATAATTTATCTGTAAGCCTATAAAGTAACTGTGTGGGTTTTATCTTTGAGGGATCAACAAATTTGTCATTTCTCATTTAGTAAGTAACGATTTTAACAGAATCTACGTGCAGAGAAATTTGTGTTTTTGTACCATAGGATCAGCTCTTGTGGCTAATTTAGAGATCAATGACCTAATAATATTGAATGAGACGACGGTGAGCACTGACCTGTGAGTGTTACATACGTGTGATTGACAGGCGTACCTGCTTGCGTGATTGTACATCAGAGGCGTCCTCTATGAACCCGGTCTCCGACTCGGTTTCTTCCAATTCTTTCTCAGCATTTTCAGGAAGGACGATCTCAAAGTCGTTCTTGGGAACAGGAAGTGACAACAGGCCCTGCTTCAGCTGCTGCAGGCTTTCCCTCTGCTGTGGGGGGAAGGAGGCGGATAGATAGTAACAACAGGGGTTCAGACACTCCTGACTGCCATCATTTTCAAGGACAATATTGTCTATTTTTAAAATGTTACTTTTTTGTTTTAATAGGAGATTTGAACATGCAGGTCCTGTTGTGATTGGTCACCTGGGACATACTGCATGTTATCAGTAAACTTGTTGGTTGGTTACCTTCAAAAGATGCCTAGATGTACCAGCAGCAAAGCTTTACTTGCATTTTCAGGCGCGAGAAACAGTTTTCTACTTTCACAACTTTCACAAAATTCCCTTTCATTACCAAACCTTGATACATCTGACTGCCTTACAGCTCCAACCTTGAACTTTCAAAATACACCAATGCCTAAGGATATACCTGATTATATTCACCAGGGTCGACCAGCTGCTCCTCACAGTTAATATTAGATTAGTCTCTCAGTTTTGTATGGACTTACTGTACGTTGGGATGGGCGATATGACTTCAAATCAATATCACAATTATTTCAAACTTTTACCTCGATAACGATTAATGAACAATTATTTACTTTATACAGGGTGTTTTATTTTGAAATTTGTTTTATTTTGAAAATTGACTGGATGCTCTATGCCGTTCCTGAGTCTGACTTCGTGCCCGGCTTGACACACAAAAGCTATCTATATTATGTATCTATTAAGTGTGTGTACTTAGTGTGTACTCAAAGGATATGTGTGTGTGTGTGTGTGTGCTTACCAGGTGTTTAGCAAATGTAGGATCAGCCAGTTGCTCCTCACTGTTAATATTCAGTTTGTCTCTCAATGGCGTGCGGATGGGGGTCAATCCTGGGGTCGCGGCCCCGCGTGGGGTCAGCCCCCCTGCAGCTTGAGGGGTCATGCCCTCTGACCCCTGACCTTGCCCGGGGGTTCTACAGGAGATGACATGACATAGTTAAACATTTACAGTAGGAGCTTGTTCATGTGAGCTGTGGTGATTTTTCTAACTGTAGTGGCTAAATCAACACATGAATTCAATATTGTGTTATTTCTCCCTGTTCCAACAACACCCCACCCCTCCACCCGCTAGCTACCACTTGGTACTACCTGAATGGGGTAGTGAGTACAGTATTGGGTGTTTGTATCTGCTGGCGCTGAGGTGTAACTCCACTAAAGTCACTTTGGTGCAGTGGAGTATTGAGGCCTCCCTTCAGAGGAGTGTCAATATTGGTGAGAGCCATCAGGTTCTGGGCTTCCTGGAAATACAGACAGGGAGAGATTTCACACTTTAATAAACTCAGCATACATGGATGTTTTTCCTGCTTTTGACCAGAACCTCCCAGATTTGGAGCTGTGTATACCCTCACTTCATGAGCGGGTTAAAAGAAAAAAAGTATATATACTTGGTGTGTATGTTCAGTATGGTGCTTAAAGTCTGTGTGTGTGTGTGTGTGTGTGTGTTTAACGAGTGCAGATGTTGAGTTCATCTGTGTTACCTGCAGTATCTTATCCTGGACAACAGGAGTGCGGGGGGTACGTAGCCCTGTTGCCATGGTATTTGTGACGCTGTACTCTGACAGGAGGGCTGAGGAGGCGGAGTTAGCGATGTCACTCTCCTCGGCGGCTTGACGGGCAACCTCACTGGCAACGCCCAGTTTGACCACTTCCTCCAGCTCAGCATCACTGATCTATGGGTAAATGTTATACACAGAAATGAGTATTTGGTAACAGATAGCCTGATTAATACATAGGAAATACTATTCAATAAACTATACTCTATCAATAAAGAATATATTATTTTATTGTTTTGTCCCATTTTTCCCTGTTGAGTTTGATGTCATTTGTGTCATCTTGAGTTTTATTTTCCTTTTTCTTTTTGTTTGTATTTGTTTTCTTCTCTCTGTTCCAGGTATTTTTTTTTATTTGTTGTTTATTTGTGCTAAAATAGTACCGATAGTTACAGGACCAATATCTGTTTTTTAGTATTACTCTACTGATCCTTGAAGGAGAAATACTCTCTTTGGTTGCCCTCCTCCACAGGGAGATCAGAGGTCAGCGACACAACCGATCCCCTGGAGTTGGTAGGGATTCAGTGCCTTGCTCAAGGACACGTCAGCAGGGCAGATATTTGCCATCACAGGGGCTTAAATCCAGACCTTCTAGCTGAAGGATTCTCTCTACTCACCAGGCCACCTTCCTGTCTAAACCTAAAACAGTGTGTAACAGTTACAGGACCGGACGGATCGACTCTACTGGTCTGAGAGGTTTAGGGGACATGGTGGTGCAGGTAGTGCATACTATACTATACTATACTAGTTAGTGTGTACTAGTTAGTGTGTACTAGTTACCTGTGGCGCGGGTAAAACCAGTTTAGAGCGTTTCTTGGTAAACTCAGCCACTCCGCTGGTCTGGAGGATGGCAGATGGCAAATCACTCTCTTTCTTCTTCTTTATGGTCTGTTTATCTTTCTTCCTCTCCTTCTCCTCGCGCTCACTAGACAGACACACACACACACACACCATGTTAATCAATGAGGAACATGATGGCGAGAGAAAAGTCATGAGTTGTGAGTGTGTGTGTTTATTATGTATGGGTATTAAATGCGTCTCTCAGGATGTGAATGTCTGCATGCGAATGTTATGCATCGTGTTCATTTGAGGGTGTTAAATGTGTTGAACACCTGTGTGCGTGTGTGTGTGTGTAGGTGTGATGTTTCGTAATTGAATGTGTTATTTAATATTTACGTATGTGATGTTTCTGTATATGTTCCATAAGTGATTTCAGTATGTTCACAAGATGTATGTGTCAAGGGTAGAGCACCTAATGTTACTGACTTGTGTGTATAAAGCGTTTACTGGTGTATTTGTCTGTTGTTACTGACTGTGTGTGAAGTGTGTAGGGTTTTACTCACTTGCGTAGTTCTCCGTCCAAGTGCTGTTGTCTGAGTCGTTTGAAGTTTGGCTCCAGACCCTCATATTGCTCCATACTGGTGTCATAAAATCCCTACAAGTAAACCAAAAATAAATAACTAGCTCAAGTTTGGCTCAAATGCTCCATTCCTGTATGACAGAAATCCTACAAATAAACAACAACATACATAATAATACATAAGGTTTGATTCAAAAGGCTCTTTACTACTTTTATTGGTAAACTATAAACAAAAGGTTAATAAACAAATGATAGTAAACCGGGTCCCAAGGCCTTGTAAAGCTCCACACAGGCATTGCAAAAACACTAAGACAGTAACACTAAAAGAATAAACAAAGAGACGCAAACAAAATGAAAAAATAAATAAAAACAAGTCCAATGTTATACTCCACTCCTTTCTACTAGTTATTTATTAAAACTAATTAGCAAATGTTGCAAAGTTAGTTTCTATCGGTGCAGAGGGTTATGCAGTATGCAGTATATCATAATAAAAGTCCCATGAGTGGGTTTCTTTTCAAAGGGAAGCTGAGTGTTGTGTTGTCCTCACTACTAGTTTAGTTAGTTAGTTAGTTGGTTAGTTTAGTTAGTTCAGTTATAAGGGACCAGCTGGTTACCTGAGCAGGTTTCTTTTCAAATGGGATTTCAGCATTGTAATCCACTCCTCTCTTCTTCTTCCTCTTCTTCTGAACGTCAATTCCTGCTGCTCTCAGCTCCCTGCGCTTCTGGAGAGCTGCCAACCGCCTGGAGGAGTGAGAGAGAGTTTATTATGTCTGAAATCTTTATGTTTTTGGACCAGAGGACAAGAAGTCAGTAGATATTCTCATTCCAAATAATAAGGTCACTGTAATTTATGAAAGCTACAGCTGAGACTAGTAACAGCCATGAATGAAAAATGTTTTTACCAAATTCAATTTAAACTGAACTTAATGTTATGACCATCTAAAGATAACGGTCAACCTGTACAGAAAACAGATACTACCAACACATTCATACGGATGAAACCATTTAAAAACAACGATCAAACAAAACTAAAACGTTTAACTAAAACCTCAAATTACAAAAACAAAAATAATATAACTGTCAAATGCAACATGGGACCTAAGTAAAACATAAATTCAATTCAAACAAACAAATAAAAAAAACAACAACAATAGTAACCTTTTCAATAACTAGGCTTTCCTTAGTTTACTTAGTTCCTTAGTGTGTGAATATTGTGTGTATGGATTCATATTACCTGGCTTCCTCCAGCTGTTTCTCTCTGGCCTTCCTCTTGGCCTTCTTACCCTGGGTGTTGGCCAGTCGAGCCCTGGCCTCTGACAGCATCTCCAACTCATCTATAGTTGGATGGATGAACGGAGACACACACACAAAAACAGTTGAACTTGAAATAGATGGAAAAGGCGACTGTGAGAGCACCTAAGCGGAGTTTCTATCTTTTGTGGTTTGGCACTGATAGCATTACAATATCATAAAGCTCATTTGGATATAAAGGTTTATACAAACTTTGCGGACAAAGTCGGTCTCTTATTCCTTACCAGTGACCATGTTTAGTATGTTAACACACCTTCGTCCATGTCCACAGGATCAGGTCTGGCAGGTTTAGTTTCAGGATTGGGGTCGATCTCTCCTGGTTTTAACTTCCTGGGGTCATCTCCTGCTTCCTCCTCGTTGTCCCTCTGGGCTGCCTTGTCTCTGGAAACACATAGAGACACATAAACCCATCACACACAAACACATATCATACAGACACACATATTGGCACATATCGTAATTTCTTCAGAAAAGATGTATTGCTGAGCTACAGTGTGTCCTATGATTGGAAGTATATGTTTATGATGACTGTATGTGACTCTGGTTATGACTATGGTGATGTGCTAAAATATAAATTAATTCTGGACAATGTGCAACAATGCATCCTATGTTGGAATAAACATATGTAGTATTATCTGTAGTGTGATATATACATTTTTGTGTTTACATGTAATAAAGAGTAATGCAAGCAGGGATTCATAGAGCTCCAGACATTGTGCCGCAACAAGTCCTATAATAGAAGTCTGTGTGTGTTAAGCACATGTGGTGTATAAATATATGTGTATACGTAAGATAAAGCCATACAGCAGGAATTCATAGTGCTCTAGACACTGTGCAGCAGTGCGCCCTATGATAGGAGCGATGGTTCTCCACTGAGTGGGCATCAGTTTGGCCAAATGAAGCAACTTCTCCTCCTCTTCTCTGGACCACTCGGTTTTCTTAATGCTGGGGTCCAGCCACTCATACCTACAGACGGACACAAAACCAAGACAGCAGAACATGGTTAAAACACTGAACACACTCATACACTTGGCCTTTTTCAGGCAAACACATTTAGTGCACAATGGAAACAGTGGTTACATCAGCACAAACTTCTGAGTTTCACTTTTCAGTAGATGTAATTTTAGGGGTCAAACAAAGCACTTTCACAATGACTGCAATGACTTCAGGTGATGTGTGTCAATTACAGTTGATTGATTTTCTATGAAATCTGCCTTCGCACAACAGTATATTGAAAACTATCATTACTACTACTATCCTGAAAATTGTTATTATCTTAAAAAGATGATAATCACCAGTCACCATGCAGCCGTGTCATTACCGTTGTTGTTACTACCTCTTCCTGGTCCCATCACATTTTGATGTGATTTTATTCCCACCTCTTTATGTCAAACTTACCATCTGGCTTTACACTGTTTGGCAGACTTGCGATGCAGCAGGGAGGCAATACGAGACCACTGGTTTTTCCCATATTTCATCACCGCTGCCTTAAGGATCTCATCCTGGATAAATGGATAGATAGATACACAGATACATGGACAGGCAGTAATACAAGGGGACAGACAGAAAGAAAGACAGGCAGGAAGACATACAGGCACATTAGTGAGCATCATCTTGCTCCGTTACAGCGTATCACCCTCAGTAAGACTTCTCAGTTTTAAAAACATTGATGATCTTTAATAGATACTTTCCATTTTCAACATCAAGTAATACCATGCTTTTCCCGCTTAGCTCATATGCTAACATTTTAAAATTCTAGTAGACTGCAGTACTGTTAGCTAATAACGTTTCTGGCTTTGAACATTGAAGTACTATTCAATTGTATTCACAGTGCATGTTATTTTTGTGCATGAAATTAAACTAAAATAGCAACGACATCCCTTTAACATGGTAGCAGTAGCAATGAATGAAGCTTGCTAAATCGACTAAATCCCGATAACTTAGCAGCTATTTCCATGCTAACTGAGCACTGTTGACTAGATGTTAGTGGTTAGCTTTATGCTAACCCAGTTAGCCATATAAACACGTACTTCGGTGTTGCGCCAGACGCCTCCTTTTATCATAATTCGCGGCATCTTGACGGCTTGTTGCTCTCTCCTCTGCCAAGAAAAATCCTCTGCTCGACGTTCAGTTAATTGGGAAGATTATTAACGTTAACTATTTACACTTAAACAAAAAAAATAAACAGACTGAGTACTATGTACGAGTAACGAACGTGTCCGAAACCGGAAACGCGTATATCGGAAATGGTATCGCAATGCATTGTGGTTATCATGGGATAAGTTTATTGATTTTCTCGTTCACAAAATGCGCCCTGCTTTGTGTTTGATCGGCACATGAAGTGACCACTGGCAATTGGGCTCCATGTGTGTCTACTTAGGGGTACATCAGGCGACATGAGAACCCCTGACCCGTTTTACTGACAATATTTACTCAGTTTGGGCCCCACGGATCAGGAGAGAATTTCACATTGTGGCAGACCAACAGTATCAAATCACACACTGCCTAAAACTGGATGAACTGTAGAAGCTGTATACGTTTTAGGAAGTTAGAGCTTCACAAGATGATTAGCACTTTCTGCATTTACACTTAAATACTTCTACAGGGATCAAGTTCCATTTTTAAATTAATCTAGACTGGTTTCTTATTACATGTATCTGCTATTGTTTGCATTGTGTATTGGATTGTTTTTTTCATGTTTGCTGGTGGCAAAAATTATTTCTTATTAGATAAATTGAGTATTCATTTCAGATCATCTAATCAAAGTTCACAAACATGCAGCTATTTTATATAAAATAGACTGACCTGTTGATTTCAGGTGAAAACCATGAACCTCTTTTGATTTCACCCTTTAAATTGTACTCAGTAATGAACAGGAGATGAAGGGTTAAAGAAGGATTTTAAAAGTATAAGGCATTTGACATGGATTTTGCAAAAGGAGGTGCAACTCAATATTAGGCAGGTGCATCTGATATGTTGTGCTTTACTTTATTTTCTACTCAGTTTGTTACAATTGACCACTCCTATAGACTTCAATGTGAACTGAAAAGCAAGTTCCCCCCACCTCCCATATCCTTATTTAATGCCTGAATAATGCTAAACACCAAACAGCAGTCCGGTATCAGGAGCGATGATATTTTTATTTCAACTTTGATTACTGGAATACGTGTTTACTGATGTCACACAAATGATACCAGGCTACATGTATGTTCTCAACACGTTAGCACAACACAGAGAACAATTATATCAACATGACACAACAGACATGCACATACAAGGCAGCAGAGTGGCGGGAGTTAGCGGCGGTGGCTAATGCCAACTATACCGACCAATCGTTGACCAGAACACAAAGAACCAACCAATCACAATGAGCGATATTACTGACGGGCGGAATCTGGGGTCTGGGTAAGGAGAGGACGAGGGGAGAGGAGAGGAGAAGGAGGGAAGGAGGAGAGGAGGAGAAAGAGAGGAGGTGAAAGGAGAGCAGAGGCGAGGAGGGGCCAATGCCTAACATATTAAGACATGACGTAACACTGAGCACCATAATAAACAATAAATAATATCTTCAGTATTGACCATAAATATCAGTAAGCTCATAAATAACAATATTTTCTTTTCTCAATGACATATAGTTTTAAATCTGATACAAGTTGCACGTCGTCCCATTGAAT
>CABFOQ010026652.1:3933-28153 GCA_900660455.1 Gephyroberyx darwinii | reverse complement strand
GCTATTTCCGCCCACACACAAACACACACACACACACACACACACACACACACACACACACACACACACACACACAAACAAGCACACAAGCACAACACAGCATACAAACTCAGCCATTTTGCATGACCTTGGACATGGGCATATTGTTGGGCTCACACTCAGAGGTAAAACTTCCTTGCCACCCACACACATAGGACCACTCTCATTGAAAAGTCTTTGGAACCATATGTTACTTTCTCCTGCATTCAGGCAGGGTTATACCTCCTTCATATATATTCTGTGGGTCCTTGCAGTAACTGTCCCTAAAAACTAAATGTACATGTTAACCTTTTTAAAATGTTATTTTGTCATGTCATGTCAGTTACCCTACATTGACTTCCCAATTACTAATCAAACATTTCTCAGAATCATAAATAACCTAGTATACCTATTAGTGGAGCCATCACATAGTCACAGTCAGCCTATATATTTTGTACAATACTACTGGATTAGCCCTACGAGATTTGGCTGCTGAGTAAGAATCTGATCGCCCTCTAGAGGACAGTATAAGAATGCAACATTTTTTCTCCCTACATGCTGGCTGCCAGGATCACTACACTTATGTTTCTTTATTTTGGATGAGTTTACTCTTGTTCTTAACCCTTTCTCCATCTGCCTGCAGCCCTTTAACTGGCACCAGCCAGGGATGCCTCACAGTAAGAGGAAGCTACTCCAGTCTCTGATGGGGCCCTATGGCCCTCTGAGTGTGTCCTACAATGGGAAGACGTGCATTCTCTTCAAGGCCAAGCGCCTGGCAATCCGCTACAGGAACCATACCTTTATCGACCTGACTGAGAGGGTCTTCAGCCCCAACTCACCTGTGGACACAAAGGGCTCCATCTGTACCAAGGAGAAAGCTACGTAAGTCAAACCAAAATGTCTCATTCACTTTTATCATCAAGTTCAAGTGGTGAACAAGGAGTTTGGTTAATTTCAAGACAGTTACACGATACAGGACTGACACACTAACACACTGACACACTGCAGGCAAACAATAAAGCAGTAGACTAAACATAAATGCACTACAAGTATACATTCAAAACCAAAGACCTGTTCCAGTATTGCAGCATTAGCATAGTTTGTAACAGTAGTGAGGGCTGTAGTGAGTGTCCAGTAGTGCAGTGGTCCAATGTACCACAGGTTAACAGTCATGAGTAGATTGGAGAGAATGCGACCAACTTGAGCACTATGACATCCAGGCAATATTTTGGGCTGGATTGTTTGCACAGCACCATATATGGCTCTGATGTTTAAAATGTTTTTAGGGACACCTAGTCTTGTTTTGCTTTAAAAGACCCTATTATAATTTAAGTAACATTGGTTTGATACTACTTACTATGATATATACTATGGATTTATGTCAGCCAGGGTTAACCGAGTTCCTGTGCAGCACAACTCTGTTGACATGTTAAAGACAAGTAGAAATAGCGCTAACTTTGAGGCGAGGCTGTGTTGAATAAGTAGAATAGAGTAGAGGCATACTGGTTGCTACAGTATGCTGAGAATTTCACTGTATTACATGGTTACATCACACATTTAAATATTATGTTATGTTGTAATGTTGTGCCACAGGCTTTCGTTAAGGTTTGGTGATGTGGAGGACTTGCGAGGACTAGTCATCAGGTAAAAGGCGCTCTCTTACTTCAAATATTCTCACCCATCAATGTCTCTTTAATGCACATCCACTGCAAGATTTTCACTTATGTTGAAGTGTTTGTTTGCATATCAGGATATACATATTTGCAGGACTGTGTGTGTAACTGCAGGCTCTCTCCCACCAGGCTTCAGATGTCCAACACCTTCTACGAGGCGGCTGGTCAGAACTGGTTTACCCTGGACAGTGTACACATACACTACAACTGGACCCAGGAGGCTACGTTCAACGCCAGCGAGGTCTACGCTCCTGCCACCTCATCCTACCATTGCCAGCACGTCAGCAGCCTGCACAAATACGACACCCTCCTGGTGCCCAGTTCCCACACTGATACATCCGCTAATTGGCACATCACGTTCACTGATTTCCAGGTACACTGCAGTACATGGGGCTGGGGCTTGGTTGTATAATTCTCCTTGTAATTTCTGTCTTTTTCTCTGTTTTATGGTAACCTTTCCTGCTTCCTGTGTATGTACCAGCCATTCCCTTTGTATTTTGCCAGTCAGTCTGTTTACTGTCTGTTTGGCGGTCTATCAACCTGTTTGTACACTGTCTGTTTAGCCATCTGCTAGGCTGTCTCAACCTTTCCATCTGTCCAACGTCTCTCTGTCTGATAAGCCCAGTAAGAGCCAGTTGTCCTCCTTAGTTCAGCCTAATCTCATCTTTCCGCCTTCTCTCTGCTCTTCCAGATCCAGGCCTTCAATGTGCAGTCAGACAAGTTTGCATCAGCCAGTGACTGTGCCACCTTCCTGACACCAGCCATCCTGATGGGCTTAGTGACATCTCTGATCCTGCTCCTGGTCCTAGCCTATGCCCTGCACATGGTGGTCCACCTCAAGCACATCGACCGCTATGAGGAACACAAAGCCACCGTCTATTTCCCCCGTAGTCCAGAGGCCGAGTTGCCAGACAAGAACAGCCTGTGAAGGACGAGGAGGAGGAGGAGAAGGAGGACGACAGGGGGAGAGAGAAAGATAGCGGAAAAGAGAGGGGAGTGCAAGTGAATAAAAGAGGAAAAACGTATCCGCAGATAATTGTTCAACAAAAATGACAACTTTGCCTGTTCATATGAAAACATCTTAAGTGTTAACTACTTTAAGTAAATGAAGACTGTGGTTGGATACTTTTTCTTCTCTCCTCATTGACCTGCATCTTGGCATCCATTTTTTTGAATAAGGCTACTGGATGTTCTGTCTTCTCCCCCAGAGATGGTTCATGATCCTAATGTCAAAGGTCAAGGATGGTCCCGGGGGCCCTGAAGGGCAACAGCATAATCAGGCCTTTACCCCAGCCAGGTGTTAAAAACCACAACAGGCTAGCAACTGTAGCTAATACAGCTAACATCAGATGCTCCTGGTTATACTTATGTATTACATGGCTCACAAGTGTCATATTGCAGGCTTCCATCTCACACATCGAACCTTTCCAGCTTTCATTACAGTGTATTTCGTCCAATACTGCTGCAAGGAATATATACTTCAAACAGCCAATTTTATAACTGAAATAGCCGTATTAGCTGCATGCCATGATAAGTTGGTCTATTTGGCTAGCACAGTGTTTCCTAATAATATGGATTACAGATAGTTTTGCATGAGTTGCAGCTTGAAATTATAAAATGTGGCACAATGTAGCTTGAAAAGCTTTTGAGTGTCGCAGAAAGGAAATATCGGGAACCACTGGTCTAGCATCTGGCTGGAGTGAATGGACCAGCACTACTGGCCCTTCAGAGCCTCTGGGGTCTCTCACCCCACCCCTGAAAAAGACTGCTGCTTGGGACTTACTGTGAAATGGCCTTTTACAGACCAGCCAGACGAATGGGGTTCTACAAACTAGCACAACACTTGTTAGCTGCGCAAGCACTAACAACAAACTCTCAAAGACTTTACAAGGAACTATGCTGCACAAGACGGCCCGTCTGAGGGCATGGAAGGAATGCGGGTCTTAGGATGGTATGACTCTGAGAGTCGAGCGTTTGGACATGGGAGGCTGTGGGTCCTCCATCCACACCACTGGGTTTGACTGCCAAAGTGAAGCTATAAAGGAGTTGCCATAACGCATGGTGAAAGACAGAGTAAGACAATGTGAACATGAAAGCTAGAAGTTACAGCTATGTATAAAACAAAAACACATACATGTACAGAAGTGTCACTCTGCGGAGGTTTTTTATATACAATGTAATCATGAAATACTATTAGGTACAGGACGACTATGCTAATCCTCATAAACAAAAGGATATACAAAGCTGTAGATACATTAAGATCTCTATATGATCATAGCTGTTTACTATCTTCAGATATTGCACAACTAATAAACATAGGTACAAGTAAGACATTGTGCTATGAGGATTGGTGAAAGTATCAATGCGTATGAGTTTTTCTACAAAGTATTAACATATTACACTGTCCGTCTATTTGTCTTGAGCTGGGCCGGACAATGTATGGTCCAGATCCATCTAACTGTAAATTACAGTACAAACTCCTACCATAGAAGGACGATACTATGGAATGCCGTCCACCCACTGGAACTTATAGAGGCCATTATTATTCCAGAAACCACACTAGCAGCAGTAACAGCATCAGTAAGTCATTACTACTGACAAAAACACTCAGCATGACAGTAAATAGATATCTTAACATTCGATATGGCAGTTCTGTCAATCTGTAGCAGTGTGAAATGTGTTCTTTGGTCATAAATGTATTCTACAAACTATGAAACGAGTGGAGGTGGTTCGTCCATGGACCAACAGATGTAGATTGAACAATAAATGGTATTCAGAGGACTTAGTGTGCTGTGTTGATATCTGCTGTCTTGTGGTGTACAGCATACAGGAGCACACTGATACAAGTTTTTGGTAAGTTTGGCCTTTGGTAATAATGTGGCTCTTGATTGAAGCATCATCAAACTGATACCGAAGCTATTTTCTATTGTATTGTCATTGTTTACCATGCATTTTCCAAACTTTTGATCATGTTGTGAATTGTTACTTAACCCCCAGCTTTCCATCCCATTGCCCAAGTCTTCTGCCAGCTCCGTCTGCTCTGTGTGGCCTCTCCTGAGTGCCATCTGCTCTCTCTTCTCACCTCTCTTTGACCTAACTTGTCAGCACCTCTCACTGGGACAGTTTACCTGTCGGCACCTGTCCAATCACAGACCTTCTTACATACTCCATAGCCAATCATAAAAGCAGACAGTACAACGAGCCATTATCACATCCTCTCCTTTTTACAATAAGGTATTCTCAGAGAGGACACATCTGTATCCAAGACACGACTCAGTCTCAACTCTCCATCTTCTTATTTCGAAATTGGATTTTAAAGGAAGTCATAAAAGCCATTTAAGAAAAGTAAAGATAACATACCATTGCTATTTAATGAGAGGGGCTGAAAAACTCCAGTGCAAAAGTCTAGCAGCTCCAATTTACTTAATGTACTTGACACATTTACAGCAATTTCAAGGTTAAGAGTGGAAGTGGTGGAGGATAATTGTTGATATTAGAGAAAGGGCCTCAGTTCCAACATTTAAACTTGATTTCTAATTTATACCATGGCTGTTAATATGGACAATATTCACAGGCAACATCTTCAGAGGATCTGGAAGTGGTGTGGAAATAGTGACTCAGTGAAGGCATGTGTGAATGTCATCTTTCCTACATCCCAATCCAGCTACACTTTGATTCTCTGAGCGCTCAGGTTCATTGTAATGGGGGTGGATATATTTTCACTGTATCCCACAATGAACAGGATGATACGTGAATAGACAGTGTTGGGATCAATAATGTAATAGTGGGATGTGAATAGTATAACAATCATATATAGATGTAGTTAGCGTTCAGGAGGCCAGCAGATTTTGTCTCATAATAATTCCACCAATCATCATATCCCCAAATATTTGCTGAGCTCACATCTGAAATACTCACTGTATTGAACTATGCCCATGTTCCTCCTGCAATTACAGTGGCTTGTCCAGTGGTTAACAATACATTTCATTTGTGTAGAACATTTTTTTTTCTAAACTTGTCTATCAGCAGAAAAAAAACATAATGTATTGAAATATTTCTCATATTAGAAAAGAGGTACAAAATGCAAGTGTGCAAAGATTATTCTTTGAAAGATTGTTTTCTTTGGAAAATACCAGATTTAGGACTTCCTGCAGTGTAAAGATGAGAAAGAGAGTTAACACAAATCATGAGCTCTGGGGAGATTTGTAGTTCTGTTTATAGTTATCTTTCGATGTGCGTGGCGGTGCATGTCGAAGTCCCTTCAACTCCCAAATAAATATTTGGTATTTTCCGTTACCACCCAATGTCCATTTGTAATCACCATGGTTTAGTGACACAAGGATGGAGTACACATCACAGCACTCCGGAAGCCTGCTCCCAGTCATGATTACTTATGACAATATCACGAGGAGACTCATTACACTATAATGTAGACCTAGCAGCCTTTACTCACATTCCCACATAATCCCCGTGAATCATAAATCTTGCCTTGGATATGACTTGGGAGAGTAACAGGTTGACATCAATTCCTACATTGGAGAGAAACACAACTACAAAGAAACTGTCCCTCTGTCCTCTGGGAATGTTTGCTATTACAATATGGGGGTAATTTTGTTTCTTTATTGTGCAATCAAAAAATCTTATATTGAAAGCAAACCGTTGGCACTTCAATGAAAATATATTTTGTATATAAATTAATTTAAAGCAAAACTATTTGCATTGCAAACAAAAATATTTACAAAATATTTTGGTTGCCAGTAAAAAAAACAACTTTTCGTTTGTGACTTGAAATCTTTTGGTTGAGTTGAAAACTTTTGGTTGCGAATCAAAAAGTTTTGCGTGTTGAAAAATACAGTCCCGTGGGCGGGATCTACGTGAAGACATAGATCATGCGTCTCTATTGTCCAGTCCACTTTGGAGTGACAGTTTGGCCAGTGACCACATGTGGAGCTGTTCTCAGGTAAGTTCTGCTAGCTATTATATTATGCTACGTAGTCTTACTTAGTCTGAATTGATCAGGCTAGCCTTGCCAGTCACTCGTAGCATCTAAGTCCAGCACAATGCTACCTGTAGCCCAGTGTTTTAGCCTGGAATGATGTGGAATGATGCAAATAGTTCTGCTTTCAATGAATTAAAATGCCCCCCATACATTTCTTGTGTGTGTTAAATAGTCATTGTGCCACGATGATTATGCCCATGCTCTTGACATTATAGCTTACTTGTAACAGATAGTAAGTATAGTAAACATACACAGGGTGCTGAGTCCTGTTGTGCATTTTGCAAAAGATTGTATACAAAGACTTTTAATGTTTGGCATTGAGTGTGTCTTGTGTGTACCTTAAATATGTGACTTCTCAGAATGCCCTCCAGATGTCAGTGTTTGCTTGTGTCAGAGTTTTACAGTCTTTGCTGCTCCTTGCTACTGTCTACCTCCTTATACATCAATGATAATTGCACATAAAAAGATTTGCACATAACTTGGCTGATGAAATATTAAATACATTTGTATACAAGCCAAAAGTAAAGATATAATTCAAATGGTAATGATTTGTTCCAATAGGAGTCCTGAGAGTAAAGATTAAATTTCCAGTGCCATGGATGGTGCCGGTGGCTAGTCAAGTCAAGTTTGTATTGCAAATGCATCAATTATGAAACAAAAATTAAAACAATTAATGAAAGGAAAAACAAACAAGACACTCCCCAACCTTTGAAGTAACATTGCAACACTAAAGCTCCATATTGAATTGAAGATCAACAGAATATAAAACACTCAATGAAGACTGAAGGAAACTCATCAACAGCCTGCTAACAGCGGGGCCAGAGATTCAGTGGTACTGTATGTCAAAGAATCAGGAGACTTTTATGTGAGCAAACTTCCCTCAGCGATACATCATCCAGTTTCCCTCCTTCACTGAGACACGACTAGAAGAGCCCTGTTTAGTGTTTGTTGTTAATCTCCCCCTGCTCAGAACTCCAGAGCGAGGATCCTCTGAGTGCTCAGAGCTGGGGATTCGGACTTTGCGGCCGCAGCCTGTGCCGAGACAGATAGGCCTGCCTGTTTTATATGTAAAGCTGGCAGCCAGGAAGCACAGGCCCACAGGGTATTCCACACAAGTCTTTTGTTGCAGCCAAACTGTGGCGAGGTCCCACTGTCTAAGCTGCTTTGCATTCTGGGAGCAGAGGAGATGGGGAGGATGCTGAGAATTGTGGGTAATGTTGGACCATTCTCAGGAATCCGTGGTCATGTGCTTCTTACACAGCTGGCTGGGGCCTGGATGGCAGCATCCTGCTCGTTAATGATGGAAATATATTGGCAGAAGGGAGGACTGTGCTCTCGCCCTCTATCTTTCCATTTCTATCCCTCTCTCTTCATATTCTCGCTCCTTCCATCTCTGTTTTTCTATTCCTCCTCTGCAAGGCAGTCTGTTGACACAGCAGTGGTAAATAGTTAGAGATAATATTCTTCAGCTCTTCAATGGCTGGGATTATTCTGCACTGTCAATCATTGATTTGGCCCAATGGGGCGCTTTGATGTGAGGTAGGTTTTGGTAAGTCGACTATTAATTGAACATCACAGCCAAGCCAATCACAGCCTCTGAGTCCACATTCCTCAGCTCTGAATGGCCTCATTTTAGCCTCTTGGGCTTGTTATCATTGCAAATGAGTTGGTTATCAACACGCCAGTCTGGGCTACAGGACTTAAACAAATAAACAATCTGCGGGTGAAACAGATGAGTTCCACTATGTGCTGCTCCACAGTGCATCAGTCATGCATAAGGATGTGCTTGGTTGTCTTATAAATATTTGTGCTGTGTTTTGGGTGGGATTCAGTATCGCAGGGATACATATCCTCTGTTATAATTGATAGAAAATAAAGTGTCTTACAGCCATGACTCACTCCAGCCTGAAGTAAAGAGGAATCATGTCCTTACAGAAAGCATACCATGTTCTGTCACCCAGCCGACATGCAGCTGCGTAGCACCACATTGCTGATCCAGAGAAAGCAGAAGGCATGACAGAGGTGAGATATCTGGTTCTACTCATTCTCTCTGTAATTTCCTGTAACATGGGGCATGGATGTGCTTCTCCATGCAAACAGCTCGCCTTTGAAGAATGATTTGAAAATATTACATTTTAATAAGGTGCACCTAGCCACGGCCAATGAGACACCAGGAAAAGATTAAAAAAAAAAAGTGATTGCATATCTGAAATAAGCTGATGAAGGGAGGGAGAAATAAAGGAAAGCCAGAGAGTGAGGGGGGAAGGAATGGACTTGTAACAGCAAGGTGTTTTTTGTTTAATTGAAGTGGCTGGGGAATAAAATGGAATGAGACGCTTTGGGCAAAACAATTCTGAGCATGTTGTGAATGTAGAACACTTCAGCACCATTTCTAATCTGCTACGCAAAATAATGCAACTATCACAAACGTATTCGTTGGCTGCCTGTCATTTTTCCTCAGAATGAAGCCACTTCTCCCAGCAAGTCATTTCTTTCAGGCAATCAGACGCCTGCCTGAGTCATTTCGCAGTTTGTTTGAAGATAGAGAAGAAAATTGACGTGAACTTTAATTTCTAATACATAAGTCATACTTCCCCACAATTTGTGTGTATGAATTTTTTACTCTATATGTATATACTCCCACATAAGTTACTGCCATGTACTCACAAGCCCTCTGTCGCCCTCTCTTTCTGTCTTTCTCTCATCCCTCCCTCATCTTCCATACTCCTTCCTTCCCGCCCTGCTATTTTTAGGTAGGGTGCCTTTAATTATGCATGTTGTCATAGTGCTTTTAGCATTACTGTCTGTTTATGAGGAAGTGTGTGTGTGTGTGTGTGTGTGTTGGGGGGGGTATTTGTCTGTCACACACGCAGGACAGTGTTTGCTTTCAGTTTGTTTGTCTGACTTGACCCATCGCCAATGTGAGGACACAGTGTAAAGTGTGAACTATGAGATGCTATGAGATGGCCCTCAGGAAACCAAAGCAGCAGACATGTCAGTTCAGAAACAGGGAATCAGACAGACAGCAGATAAATGGATGGCTGAAGATACATGACTACATACATACAATCAGACAGACAGACAGACACGCTGACATCCCAGTACCCTCTAGTCAGACCTGATACAGTGCATGCCTGGAGAGATTTATGAATTTTTTTTTAGCATCAACAGTTTTATGAGTGTGAATCAGACGCTTAAAATTCTAGACTGTGATTGATTCCTGATTGCAATTTAATGATTAGATGAAAAACAAAACAAATCAAAACAAAAAAAAAAGAGAGAATTATGGTGAGAGGTTGGTAGGTGCTGTTTTAGTGCAGCTTCAGCTCATTGTCAGGCATTGAAAATAATGCGAAAATAGGGTACGTAATAATTCTGTGCTGTTCTCAGAGCGAGATAGCAGAAACAGCAGCTCAGCTCTTGTGATTTGTCTTGTGTGTTTTCTTACAAACCAGAAGTGCAGAGAGTGTGTGCTGATTTGTCACCAGGCTGACACTCAGTGATTTCCGACAAGATTCCCTCTAAATAGCAGATTATATAGCCCAACAAATCTCCCCCTTTCTCTACCTCTGTCATACCGTGCTTTTGTTGTCGTTTTCAATTTACTGGCCTGTCTATCTTCGCCATTCCTTCCTTCCTTTTCTCAATTATGTTTTCGTCCTTTATTAGCCGAGCTCTTCCTCCTGTCTCTTCCATTCTCTGTCGTTCTTCCTCTGTGTCCACCTGTGCTCTACAACCCTCTTGTTTTCTCATCCTTGTTTTCCCCCTTTCTCACTTAACTCTATCTTCCTTCTTTCTCCTCTGCTTCTTTTTCTCATTTCATCCCCTCTCTGAACATGTCTGTCCCTCCTCAACCAGGCTCTCCATTGTTTGGATATATGACCTAATTAGTTGGCTAATTGTGTTTCTCGTAGCTGTGACACTCTGGTGATGGGGAAGTTTATCTGGGCTACCTTACGGGGGGGCTGTGGTCATTCTGATAACTTACACACAATGCATGCAGTCACAGATTCACAGGCAAACGTACAAACACACACACACACGTACATACCCGTCCCCTATAGAAATTAATCATGTACCGCACATTATCCACACAGATTATCTTGAGACTCCACAAATTAACCTGCCAGGTTTCCTGACAGCCTGTGCCAATAACAGTGGGTCACCAATACTAAAGGGCATTCCTTAGCCAATTTGCAGATTGCAGTCTTCCACCAGCTAATTCACTTTCATAGATGGCACAATGTTCTTATCTCTGAGCCGAAGAAATGACTAGTGTATACTTTAAATTGCAATTATGCTCACTAATACGCATTCCATTCTGCAAATTCTTATATGACAAATTAATCTTTAGTATCCCTTAAGACAGCCTGAAGCGTTCATCTTGCTCTCTTCTTCTCCCCATGCTGCTGCTTTTCATGGGTCCCCTCTCCACTTCCCACTCTTTTCCAGTCTTTTTGCTGAACAAGCTGTTTCTTTCTTTCACTATCGACTGCTTGTCAGAAGATACAAGATGCAGGTCTGTGTCTCCTCTCGTTTGTCTCTGTATATATGGTTGTCTTTACTCATGTAGAATAGCAGTTGTGCAAGCTTTGGTGTGGCTTCATTCCCAAAGTTCAATGATAGATCCAGTGACATACGTTAAGACTTTGAAGTCATCAATAAGGGTAGGCCTATCTCTGAGAAAGAGCTTTTTATCATCTATTCAACCTAGGGTGCGGCATGGTGATAGCCACCATCTGGAATGATACCTCCTGTCTTATTTCACATTTTTCTTCTTCTTTATTTAATTTACTCATTTTCCTCAATAATGCATACTGCATACGGGTACAAAGGTACACATATTTACACCCAAGAACTAACTTGTACAAACACAGTCAGCCTCTAAAACAACTTCACTGGATCAGTTAGAGGTTAAATGTTTTGCTCAAGGATACACAGACAACTGCAGTGAGGGAGGGGAGACCAATAATCAGTTACTCTCCCTGTCCTGATTTCGCAGGTGATTCTCCAGTCATAGACCTCTTTCACATTGAGGCTACCACCGCCCCCTGCTGTTCATCATGGCAAGCTTGGTGCACTTTGTCCTTCTTTCCAGAAGGCATGAATCTTGCATGCAGTAGATATTTTGATCCATGACAGTGCATATTTTCACAGGCAGCTGTGCTCCGTCTCATCAAGCACAGACGTCTGTTTCTCTACCAATGCTGATGGAGGATAAAAGACTTCTCATTATTAATTGAATTAAGGGAAGTATTTCTGGAGCAAGGTGAGCTTTGGGGTCTGGGAATGAGGAATTATTTATGGTGTGCTTGGAGATTCCCAGGCTTTAATGTAACTCGGCCCATCAATGTCCGTCTGAATAAGAACAGCCGTGCCCAGAGACAGACACAAGCTGCCAGCTCCACTTCTAGCGCCCAAACCAGCCTGGCCATAAACACTGGCTTTAGCTCAGCAGTGGCTCAAGTGATCAAATATAAAAACAGCATCACATAATGCACCACTAACACAGTGGACAGTAAGTGGCACAGGTTCCCCTCAACAGCCAAGTGTTGTTCAGCTGGGCTAAACGTCTGCCTGCTCACTTAGTGTAGTCACTCTGGATAAGAGTGCCAGCTATATATTTAAAATGTATGTCATATGTTGTAAAATGAATCACTAAAATGATTGGGCAGTATAGTGTTGACAGTAATCTGCACATTGTGGAGTGAGGTGGGAAAAAAAATTGCAAGTTACAAGTGAAACTCATTAAAAATGTCAAGATATCAGTTCAATCATGCCAATCCCCCTACGCTTTCTCTCTCATCTGATCCTTGATTCCGTAATGGAAAGCAGAATTGACCTTGGTGCTAATGAGCTGCTAGAGATACAGAATAGCTGGTTGCCTTGAGGTTAAACCAGGGACAACACAGATGGAAAGGTGGCTATATTGACAAGGTTCTCACAGTTCTACACTTCCTCCTTCAAAGAGACAAGAGGTGCATCCATAACTTGAGATTCAAAACAATTGTAGCGGAAAAATTGGATCTAATAATGTTTGTCCATGTGCGTAAGCAGGGCTTTAATCACTATGTAATAGGTGGAACTTATTATCACTTATCACTGTGCCACCCAGAATAACTGGTGAAGAGAGGAAACATCCTATCACTACCACGAGATGCTCTAAGTCATCTCAGCACTGGTAAAGCTATCTCTGTTGGACAGAGAAGGAGGTGTTCTATTAAGGAAGATGTCTAGCATGTGATTCACAAAACCTTTGTTAGAACGTGAGGTACACTCCAGCTACAGCCAGCCTGGATACACTCTGCTCTCCAAAACCAGGCGTACTTACGTAGGACGGCATTCAGAAAACAGGAGATACAGGGTTAGAGGAGAAACAAGAGGGATTTGTGGGTGAAAGAGGAAACAGGGAGAAAGAGGAGTGGGAGAAGGAGGAGTGGGTCATTAGTCTTTGATGTTTTTTCTCTGATGTGATCCATGACTAATACTCCTCTTCATTTATAGTGTGTGCACATGTGTGTGTTTGTGGGGAGGACTCACACACTTGCTAATCTATCTATCTATCTATCTATATAACCATTGAATGCATTTCCCTGTTTCTATCCACTTTCTAATCATTTCCAGGCCTTGCTCTCTCCATTTATAGACCATCTACTCTTGAAATGAACCGAACCATAGCAGCTCTACGACACTAGCTCTGCCTGTATTGGTATAATTACTATGCTGCTATGGATATTATATTGCAGAGCCGTGTTGAATACACTGAGGGTTTCCTTCAATTACAGTAGAGATTTTTATTCACTTTATCTCAGGTTATCCCTCCATGCTGGCCATCACTTTGCTACTGTTATTCAAGCGCCAGTTTCTATCAAGTTTTTGGACCTACCTTGCGTTATCAGTGACGACTTTGGAGTAGTAGGTTTAAAAATACCGGAATTCTCCTTTAAATGGCCCTGCTTTGCTTTCTGATATCCATGTACACAAAGACTCTGCACACATGGGAATTCTCAGAGGAGAATTTAGCCTTGTGGATAAAAACTCCCATTCAGTAAAGAACAATCAATCTGACTTCCACAGCTGATATCTTTTTTTTATTTTTTGCAGGTTGCTGGGAATGAGGCAAGCCTCTGTCTGAAATGCACTTTCACAGTGTGACTTCTCTTTACCTGAGGGGAGATGGGGAATTGCTACTCTGACTTGGTTGACTTGGCAATCCATTCTCCACACCGCTTGCCCGCCATCAGGCAGCACGAACATATAGAAACAGAAGGGGTGATCGGAAAGAAGGCAAACACCGGAAGGAGACTCCCCTTTAATGCGAGTAATTCATGTTTTTTGTTTCTTCCAACCGAAGCTGTCATAGTTGTTCCTGTATTCTGACAATAGCCATGGCATCATTGTGTTGTCCTCTGTTACATCATTTGTTGTTGGTTTTGACCATTGACCATTAAACTCCACCTAGTTTAAAGCACTCAAATACTAACTCACTAATTACAAAACTTTATTAAAGCTTGTCTCATATGTACAGTGTCATTACTCATTACTCTGTGCTGTTTTGAGACAGTTTTTACATTTTTACAATGGCCTGCACAAAGGAGACAAAGAAGACTCACAGGTGGTAACCTGCTACCTATAGCTAGCTTGTTAGCTATCATTTTGTCTTTTTGACAAGATTTAGTTTTTACATTTAATTGACTCTCAAAATAAGTGGTCGTACTCGCCAGGCACAAGAATGCTCACAGGCAGGTGAGGTGAGAGGGAGGCTGGGGTCTTCAGATGACTTTGGTGGTACTCCTACAATAACGCGTAGAAGGTATAAATGAATGTATGTGATGTGTTACATCCTGCCAAATTTGTCCTTCCGCCTCAAAAGTTGCATAGGAGTACCGTAGTCTGATACCCCTTTCACGCACACCCACAAAAACTACAGTATGTTGATCCAGGTCCATCCTATTCACCTATGGGCTGTCACCTGCATTATTGTCCTCCATGCGTTGTAGCACATACTGATGCTTCTATGTTGGATAAATCATTCACACTACAGCCACGTGTATATAATTAGAATGAAAAAATATTTTTTCCTGCTTGACTTTATATCAAAGTCAAATTGGTAAACATATAATCTACGAAAAGGGTTGGTAAGTTTTTGAATAGGATCTGTTCATGTAGCTTGGTAAAACCACAAAAATAGCACAGATCCTGTTTGCACCCTGTGCTGTGTGCCTTTGACGTAGTCTGAACAGGCAAATCCCCATAATCCATAGCACCAAAACTGCACTGAGCTGCTTGATCATTACTGACACGCCCCCTACTGCACCTCTCCTACTTACAGCCAGGCCCCACCAACACAATTTACAACGCAACCATTTTGCTTCCATTCACTTTATATTGGACGTGAGTGATTGTTGCGCAAGGCGTGATAGGATAGCTTGAGATGTAAACCAGGTTTGCGGCGTGAAGAAAAAGTTGAGCTCAGTAATAATCAATAATCTACAAATGAGGGAGCATTTCGTGGTGCGATGAGCCATTTGATTGGACAAACAAAACAAACACAATTTGGTTTGTTCTTGCAGTTATTCCTCCAGGCTCTAGCTGAATTTTAGCCCCCAAACGGCCAACTCGCCAGGGCGGCAGCTACAAGTCCAAGTGCAAATTCAATGCATTTGGTGAAGCACAGTCAAGTTCATGGTGCGTCACCAAAATACCAAACAAGTGCCCAACGAAAATGCCACTTCGCTGGTGCAAAGCCCTGCCGCCAGCCATGTGCTGCCACAAAACAGAGACCTCTGTATTCAACATGGCAGACCACATGACACTCCAGACAAGTTAAGCAAAGAACTTACACACTGAGCAGAACAGAGTTTCTCCCAACCCTGATCTTGACCGGGGTCATTTTGTGGGGACGACATGATGGTCGACACTGATGGTTAAACGACTTATTTCCAGGACGGTGTGAAAGGTTTATTGATGTGTTGGGCTCTTAAGACTGTGGTCTCAACCCTGACCTTAAGGAGGGTTGTTTTCCAGCGTTGACTGACCCAAGTCGACCTTTCACACTGACGGTCGATGCAAATATTTTGCAGGTCACAAGTCCAGTGTGAAAGAGGCGGACCTACAATAGACAATAGATTACAGTGCACCCCTTCTCTAGCTGTATAAATAGGTTATACAGTCAGTGTTTATCCCTTTCCGGTGCTTCATCGGATTTCTTCCAGCTCTATGTGAAAGGCGATCCGTCACATGGGGTCCGTA
The DNA here is from genome assembly GCA_900660455.1 of Gephyroberyx darwinii. Lineage (NCBI taxonomy): Eukaryota > Metazoa > Chordata > Actinopteri > Trachichthyiformes > Trachichthyidae > Gephyroberyx > Gephyroberyx darwinii. The sequence continues at coordinate 12,211 of CABFOQ010026652.1, read as the reverse complement.
GCCTCATCCACTTTGATTGCCAATAGCCCGTATGCCTTCACAGTCTCACTGCCACATCATTGCTGAAAAGTGCATTTAATTGTCATGCTTTTATGCAGCATAACTGACTTATCATTTGGTCCTTCCCTCCCTCTGCCTGCTGGCTGGTCACCCCCACTTTCTCTTTACACACACACTCACACACACACACACACACACACACACACTGACATTCCCTCTCTTCCCCTCTCTCTGTCTTTCGTCAGCACTTTTGCACTAATTCCTGCTTCAGTGAACTGGGCATACAGTACATGACTTGATCTGACATGAAAGCTAAAGGCGAGCTATTATAGCCCCGTATTATAGCCAGAGAGAGAGAGAGAGAGAGAGAGAGAGAGAGAGAGAGAAAGGAGCCTCGTCGCATCACTCAAGAGGAGTAGGCGGCTCTTGTGCGCTGCATCGTTTTATGATCTCCCCAGTTCCCCCCCAAATCTCCACTCCTTAATGTAGCCCACTGTCGCTCTTGTCCACCCTGCACTCCCTCTCTCAGTTCTCTGCGGGTACGGCGGGTCAAACACAGCGGCTCAAAGGACTTTGCGTACTGCCGGTACGGGCAGCAGAGCCGTGTGTACCGCTCCGGTCAGCAGGAGTCAGACCGCCGCACTTTGGATAACTCAAGAGAAGAGCCCACCGCGTCTGGCTCCAGCCAAACCAAGGAGCATCCGTCACCCGCGTCTCACGCCCAGGGATGAGGACAGCTAAACATGTTGACATGAATTATTAGCCAGTCAGCTTTAGTGACTTTGGATTTACTCTAAGTTTTTTTCCCTTGTCATTCGTGGATTCTCCGGAGGAAAGAAAATACACTGGCAGCATAAGCCCAAAACTCGCACTGTGCGCGTAGGGAGGGTTTTCTTTTCAAGATGCAGGTGGATCCGAGCTTTGTGTTTTCCAGTGCGTGGTGTGCTTGTCTGCTACTAGTTTTCGCAACTCTGAGCACCAGGGTCACCGGGGTGGGAGGCTCTCACCAAAGCATCCCTCCATCCGTGTAAGTAGACGACTCCTTTACGCGCGCATTCTGTGATAGGTATCAGACAGAGCTCGGATAAAAAATACCCTAGCATCACCAGTAATCAATAGGAAATATCTAGCAGATTTGTGAACTGATATTAGAAAATGCAGTCAGTAGGTCAGCATGTTAATACATTGAAAGCCCATATGGTACAGGCCATAACAATTAACAACCACTGTGCCATGACAATTGTGCGTTTTGGGAATATGATGCCTCTTTTTTCCTTTTTCTCTTTGAACAAATTTTAATTAAAGTTTTTTTTTTTCTCCTCTGCAAACTGTATGTGTGTGTGTGTGTGTGTATGTGTGTGTGTGCATGTGCGTGCGTGTGTGTGTGCAGGGTGAAGCTATGGGCCTCAGCGTTTGGAGGAGAGATGAAGTCCATCTCAGCAAAGTACTCCGGTTCCCAGTTGCTGCAGAAGGTGAGCAGTTTTCTGTCTGAATCCAACTTCAGTTGTCACACACGTTGGAAGCTCATTATTTCTGAAAGCTTGCTCAGACTCATGCCATGTCTGGATGGCTGAAGTTTGGACAAGGGGAGATTTGTATTTAATTAATGGACATGACTGGCGTTTCCAAGAGTAGCTCTGTGGCATGCTTCAATTATCATAGCATTGTCAAATTTTCAAAAGATCTTTGCACCCCCCACGCACTCTATATTACAAATATTTCCGCACCGTTGAAGTGATTTGTGATATAACTGTTTACCCAAAAGCTTAAAAATGCCATTTTGAGAGCTTTTTAAAAATTTGCAGTGTGGATCTGAAAGACCTCGGCTTATGAAGAGAAGTGACTGGTGTAGAATAATTTTTGAGTTGAGGGAAATGTCATTTTTCCTCTCTCAAACTGCGGGACCTGTGCCTTTTAGCCACTTGAGAGTCGGTAATGCATGTGGTAGACTAGGTAGGCACAGATTTAAAAGCTTGTTCGGGAAAATGTGCCTTTTAAATGGGTGTCCTTTTCTCTAGCACCCTGGAGTGGAGGTAGACAAATGCGCGCGCGCACACACACACACACAGAGACACACACACACACACACACACACACACACAAATACACTCTTAGGAAACATTAGTTTTTATTGCTAAGCAACTAAATGTTTCTCACTTTTCCAGCACCCCCTTACCTCTTTCCGTTCCTCTCTGCAGTCCGCACCCCCACCTCTCCCACTCAACTTTGTGGCATTGCTGAAGGATTTGAGTGTTATGGAATGCAAATCTTTCCTGATGCAGGGTCAGTTGATGATGTATGAGTTATAAATAGCTAATGGATAATCAGTTGACAAGGTGCTGCTAACCTCTCGGTAGATGGACAGACATAACGCTGTGCTTAGGGTCAGGAGTTTAGGTTTCTAGTGTGTGCAGAGACACACGTGGTATGTGGCTAAATCATTAGCAGCCTGCTGTTAGGTGTCGCACAGGCCAAACCTGAGAGCCTTCTGCTGAATAACCAGGTCCTGTGTCTGTCACTTACACATGTACCCTATGTGTGAGTGCACAATCACACAGAAACACACACACACTGACATACATATACGAAAACACACAAGGCTGCACATCCACATGCACATGTGCATAGACACACACAGGGTGGATTTCATCACTCTCGATAAGGCGGAGGAGTGGTGTTATCTCTTTGACAGGATAAAAACTGTTCCCCCTTCTCGTCTTTTTCTGCTTCCAAACCAAAGATAACCCTCCCACGGAGTGACGACCTCCTTATGAAATGCAAATGAAGGCCGTAGGGTTAATTGAGCAAAGAAAAGACTGGAGACCTCTTTGTCGGTAAAGTGCATCTTTTCACCCCACTCTGGAGTCTTGTGTCTTGGCAAGTGCAGTATTCCTCACTGTGCCCACTTGCAGCGTATTATCAGACCTCTTATACACAGACACACACACACACAGGCTTTGTCAACGTGTTACAGTGTCCTGTAGTATGATGTTGGTTCTTGTGTTTCCAGTACAGTCTGACTAGCAGGAATGCTGAGGAGGGACCACAGATCCCCTGGGGCCACATATGCTTTTAAATGGGCAGAAAGAATGAGGGATATACACTGTCTTATATAGAGAGGGGGGGTGGCACTGAAGAGAAAAGACCAAGGCTTGTGTGTTTTTTTTGTGTTTGTGTGCGTGTATTTCCTCTGGGCTGGGGACAGATGGACTGAGTCGCTGTCTCTGACCCCAGCGTAACAAAACTCCCTTGAAAATAACCATGCATCTGCATGAATGACACATGCACACACACACACACACACACACACACACACACACATGCGCACACACACACACTTCTTATGTCAGGGCTTGTTTTATTTGAGGAGTCATTTTTGTACCATCAGCCCAAAGCAGTGCAAAGGGTAGGTTATAGAAAATGTTTCTAAAATATATTTTTGAAATATATGTTTATTTCTTCATATATTTGTACATTTTTTTTGTTAGGATAATAAAAAAAAACAATTGATATTTTCAGATAATCCCTATAAATAATAAATAATAACAATAAATAATAAATGCCTGCAGTAATTTTAATCATAATGATAAAAGGGTCAGAGGGATGAGATAATAAATGAATTAAATTATTACATGAATTTCAAATGATGAATCAGTAGACATCACATGTTTCTCAGAAGGACCTAGAGTATAGAAAATGGTATAAATCTGACTATTTTTAAAGAGACTGACAAAAATTTGAGCAAAATAATGATTAGAGAACAAATAAGCCTGATAGAGATTTTGCTCTCACCTATGTGTTTGATCGTCTCTTTTTCTGCATCCAAGGTTTTCTGTCTTTCTCTCCCTTACACTTCCACTGTCCAGAGTCAGTTTTATGTCACTGTCTTTTAATTACTTTTAGCCTTTCATTCCCAAATCCCCCTCTCCCCCCTCTTCCCTTTCTCTCCTCACCCCTACCTTGACCTGTCCTTCTCCCTTCCCACCCCTCAACCCACTTCCTGTATCCATCGGAAACAGCTCTTGTTTCAAGGTTACACCAGCGCAGGGATCAGCCAGGACAGTGCTGAGGTGTGTGTGTGTGTGTGGTATGTGTATATATGTGTGTGTGCTTGCTTGCATGTGTGCGTCTACGTGTATGTGATCCCCTTGATCAATAACCCCTTCAGCTTGTTATACAAATCAGACACACACACACACACACACACACACACACACACACACATACCAAGGACAGGGGACTTCTGCTTGAAACACATTAAACATCTCCCACTGATGGTGAGAATTAGCTCTGTGTGTTTTTTACTCTCTTCTGCTATTCTGTTCAGATCTTTAATTTCATGTATCATTGAGCAACCTGTCTATGAGACAGCCTGTCTATGATGACTCTGTGTCTTTGTATGTGTGTGTGTGTGTGCGGGTGTGTTGGTGGCTGGGCTAGTTTTCACCTCACTGATGTTATGGCTTCTTGGAGACAAAGTACTGGGACATTAATGCCATGCTGGAATAACTTCAAGCCTCTTGGTAATGGAAGATACAAGACAAATGATCTTTCTGTGAGAACGTCACCACGGCTGTCTGAAAGTTATCAGAGCAGGTCTCCCTTGCTTTTTCTAGAAGTATAAGCTGTGTCTTTGAGAGCGGCAGATAGGGAGACAGCCGTGTGTATTTGTGTGTTAGCATGCATTCTAGTGTGTACGTGTTGTGTACCTCCTTGAAGCATGCACGATCACACACAGACACATAGACAGAGCAAAAGACCAGAGGATGAGAGGATGGTGTAATGATGTGTGACAAGAGTATGTTAGAATCGATTTGCCTAGGTGGGGAAGATGAGTATGTGGCTGTGTGTGTGTGTGTGTGTGTGTATGGTCGCTACACACGACCACTAATGTAGAGTGGTGCCTTTTGACTCTTGTTTATTACCAAAAAGCTTAGCAAGGCAAAGCACTGACATGTCCGCTGACAATATTCCCAAAGACTGCGAGGAAGGAGGCGGAGTAGAGTGGCGCTACAAAAAGAAGCTCTGGATGAAAAATAAATGCCAGTATTGAAGTCGTCCAGTGAAGTGAAGAGGAAAAAGGCTTAGAGAGACACACTACATACATATGCCGGGTCTGTGGAATGGAGAGGAAGAGAAAACAGCTACAGAGAGAGAGGGAGGAGAGGAAGATCTGCGTTTGAAATGTTGTTTAAACTGATATGTGTACTGTCACCAGCTTTTGCTAAAAAATATGAACGTGTTATCACAATTCACCTAAAATAAATACATCAATCTAACGCAGTCTTAAAAATCCACAACACTACCCTAATCAACTTTTATACATTTCTAAATTAGCACACATTTATATATTAGCACAATATATAATATGCTTTGATCTGCAGGAGACGTCTCTGACAGATTCATTTCATTGAAACATAATTTAATATTTCTATGCTCAGAGAGCCGTAATGCACGGAGATTGTGTTTATTTTTTACTAGAAGAAAGGCAGTTTCATGTTTGTCTGTTTTGGTGAGAGGTCTATTTTTGTAATGAATATGTATTTTGGTCACACTGACTAGATTTAAGAGCATGACTAATTGCCTTATTTTGAAGTGCAAATTACATTTTTCATTTTCATTTCAAATTAATTACATATTTGGCCAACAACAGTGGAAGAATTACTCTCACTGATTGGGAAAATGCAATATGAATTGTTTAAATATTTTATACTTTCCACTCCTGATCAGCAGCATTTAAACTTTTTGATTTGATTTGGCATTTGATTTTTTAATTAAATGTATCCCATTTAAGTTGCCGGATGATTTTATCATTATCTACAAATGCATTTGTCATTCTTGTAGAAAAGGAATTGATTAAAGAGTCTTGTAATTCTCATGCAAATGGACTTTGACAGTAATATGTGTATTGTTTATGTTCTGTTTATGTTCCTGTGTTGTAGTGATGAGCTAGATACTAGAATGATCTTTGGCCTGGTGGAACCAACATGTAGTATGATCAAATAACAGGATTTTATTGTGGTTTATTGCAAAAGCTAATTTAGCAAAACTGACCGCGTTTTAGGCTACTAACCTATTAAACTGTAATATTTTCTGCCTCACAGTGAAAAAGCTCTTAGGTCCATGCAAAATTTTAAATTTCTAGTCAAAATCCATCCATAATAATTTGGATACTGATTTTATTTATTTTTATGTTTGTCCTCTATTTGCTCCTCCTTTTCTTGTTTCCTGTTTCCCATGGATATGAATGCGTGTGTGTGTGTGTGTGTTAGTGGAGGGGAAGTATGTGCGATGGTGCCAATCTGCTGCCAAGGGTGGGTGATGGCTGTGGCGTTCTGGTGTAACAGTGTGTCAGTGAGGGGGAGATGGCTGCAGATTAGATTTAGCTTTGGGAAAATTGAATAGCTGTCAGGTTTGGTTCAACATGGCTGGCGATGAGATGAGGGGAGGGGGCCCGGGCTGATGACTGTCCCTTCTGCCGTAACCTCGCCTAACCCTCCACATCTCTTTTTTGCTTCTCTCTCTCTCTCTCCCATTCTTGTTGACCAAAGCATGCACCTTGCTGTAGTTTAACCGCATACTTTCTTCACTCCACGTTGATAAGCATAGAGACAGATGAGAGGGAGGGAGTAAGGAGGGATGTCACAGAGTTAATTACAGCGTTAGCTGAGTGCAGCCTCTGCTGCCATCCTTTCATGTCCTAGCAGGCCAGCTTTAGCCAACACAGCCACTCACTCTCGCTGTAATTACTGCTTTGTTGAGGGGACAAAAGCATGAAAAAAGCCACTGTAAAGTACCAAACCTCTCACGACACCCTGCCTTTACTGTAGAAAGCTCAGGAGCAGAGAGCTGGGCCCTTTGCTACCAGATTAAAGAACACAAAACTTAAATTCTCTGAGAGCACAACTGCTGATGCTGTATTGTGGGCTGAGAGCCTACCTAGCCCAATGTGTACAGAAAATCAAGAGGGTTTTGATGACTTGTTGTGCAGTTTCCCTCTTTGATTTATCCCCAATCCCTCTTATTAAGTCTGTTTGCCAGCGTGGAAAGTGTTTGATTTAGTAGTTCATTTGTGTTTGCAAGGAAGTTGACTTAATTTTTTTCCCCAGTTCCTGAAGTTTCTGCAGTAGACAAGGTACACACACACACACACACACGCACACACACACACACACACACGCACACACACCTGTAATTATGACAGATTGTTTAAATAGTATGCTCTAGACTAAATTGCGTGTGGAGAGCAAACACTAGCCAGCTTGGTGAAGGGGCGGGACTAGTGCTATTAAGCACATTTAGCGTGTGCGGTACTGTGTGAAGGACTGTCTGTGACTTGCTGCTGTCCCCATCAATCATGCTGCCAGCAGTCTGGCCCCACCCATGTGTGCTGTAGGTAAAGATGGCCCTAATAAAGCAACAGACTGAATAGAAGAAAGGACACCAGGTCCATTATAGCTGCTCTATCAATCACAAGTACCTCCTAAACCTTTGTGCACTTGTGGTTTCTACTCTCTTTTCCTTCTTTCTTTCTTTCTTTCTTTCTTTCTTTCTTCCTTCAATTTCTGTGTTAACTCAACTCTTCACTATAGCAATGTTCCCATCCATGTGTTTTTGCCTCCTTTTGCCCCTCCCCTGTTTTCCTCTCGTCCCCTATTCTCGATCTCTCTCTTTCTCTTCCCCTCCCTCTCCTTTCAATAATGGATAGGATGCAGCTTTAGTACTAAAGAATACATGGGAAGGGATCTCGGGACACTTCAGTGTGTGGAGCAGGAGTAGATGCCCACACCCCCAAAAATAGTTCCGCTGGCCCAGCACAAAGTCCTGCACCAACTGCACTCTCTGTCTGCCTCAATATGTGTCCCCAGTCAGCCACTCTGCCTTACTTCAACTCTGCCAACAAACACACACATACACAGGCATAAGCACACTCTGTATATTGCACCCCACCCCATGTGCACAACACTTTAGACTAAGAGAGTGCTGCCAAAACCCAGCTCAATGGGACAACTGCCCCTCCCCCCACTCACCTTCACCTGTACTTGCCCTCATACTGCACAAACAAACTAGCTGCAACACAGTGCAGGGAGGCATAGTCTTGCATCAGTGGTTATGTGAGCACACACACACACACACACACACACACACACACACACACACACACACACACACACACACACACTGTCTTTCCTTCTCTGTCAACATCAGCCATCTGCTGTGGAAAATGGGAGTATACCAGACTAGTTGCCAAAATAGGAAGTTTGCAAACGATTGTGTG
>CABFOQ010026651.1:0-23782 GCA_900660455.1 Gephyroberyx darwinii | reverse complement strand
AGCCGAGTCTAACAGGAGTACAGCGGGGAACCGTTCTGGCGAACAATCGCCGTACTCACAACAAGGCCCCAGGTGGAGCAGAGGTTCCGTTGGGGAGCAGGCAGGACGAGGTGATCAGGGACAGGCAGGGTCGGTACACAGAAGAGACAATCAGCGATGCAGATAAACCAGAGAGGGACAGGCGTCGAGACGAGGTGATCAGGGACAGGCAGGGTCGAAACCGGGAGAGTAATCCGAATAACGCTGGAGAGTCTTGCATGAGTACGAAGAACAATCTGGCAACCGGTGAAATGGAGAGGAGAGGCATATATAGAGGCTTGATTGCAGATCCAAGGCAGCTGTGTGAACAGGTGAGCAGAGTTGACTGATGAGGAGGGAGTGACTGGCAGACAGGTGAGGAGGAGGGGCAGGTGGAAAAGTACTGGGAGCTGAGATGACTGAGGTGAGGAAAAGACAGACTGTGACACTGAGAGTCAATTGTGGTCGTGGCAGGCTACGATCGGGGGTCAAGGAGTGGAAGGACATGTCTGCAGGGAAGACAATAAGAACGTAGAATATGCTTTCTTAATGGGAGAATGTGCTTCCCTTTCTGACCCACCTCATCAACATATCTCTGGTGTCTGGATGCTTTCCCTCTGCTTTCAAGACTGCCAGAGTCACCTCCCTTCTGAAGAAACCAACACTTAACCCATCTGAGGTCAAAACTACAGACCGGTTTCCCTTCTACCCTTCCTATCCAAAACTCTTGAACGTGCTGTATTTAATCAAGTGTCCTTGTACATCCACAACTCTCTCTCCTCTGTCCTGATACTCCCAGACCTGTCTGCAGCGTTCATGAAGCACCAGATCCTCCTCTCCACCCTTGAGGGGATGGGTGTCTCAGGCTCTGCATTCTCCCTGTTTGCATCCTACATGACGGGTCACTCCTACCAGGTGATGCTGAGAGGGTCTGTGTTAGAACCACGCAGGCTCACTACTGGGGTTCCGCAAGGTTTGGTTCTGGGTCCTCTTCTTTTTCCCTCTACACAACTACTCTTGGATCTGTTATCCACTTCCATGACTTTTCCTACCACTGCTATGCCGATGACACCCAGCTTATCCTGTCATTTCCCCCCTCTGACACACAAGTGGAGGCACGCATTGCTGCGTGCCTGGCAGACATCTCGGAGTGGATGTCAATCCACCACCTGAAGCTCAACCTGGACAAGACTGAGCTGGTGTTCCTCCCAGGGAAGGGTTGTCCACACCGAGACCTGGCCATCACCATTGATAATGCTGTGGTGACGTCAACTCAGACTGCGAGGAATCTGGGTGTGACCTTGGATGACCAAGTTCTCCCACACAACTACCCTTCTCCGTTCTCTACACTGGCTCCCTGTAGCCGCTTGCATCCAGTTCAAGACCCTGGTGCTAGCCTATAGGGCAGTGAAAGGAACAGCTCCTTCTTACCTCCAGGCTATGGTCAAGCCTTACACCCCCACCCGACCACTTCGCTGTGCTGCCTCGAAGCGACTGGCTGCGTTCAGACACGGGACACGGGACTACTCACCCCTCACACTAGTTTGCGGACTCTCGGGGACAGAGCCTTCAGTGTGACTGCCCCCACCCTCTGGAACTGTGGAGATTCGCAATGCTGGGTCCATTGAAGTTTTTAAACCACGGCTGAAGACCTTCCTTTTCAGCCAGGCCTTTGGACCCAGCTGCTGAATTGTGGCCCTCTGTTTGTTTGCCTATTTGTCCTTTGTCCTACTTCTCCTACTCTCTCCTTTGACTGTTAAGTGCCTTGGGTAACCCGAAAGGCGCTCTAAAAATGAAAGTTATTATTATTATTATTATTATTATTATTATTATTATTATTGCACTTTTACCTTAGCACTGGTTATGCTCTTAGATGCTTGTTTAGGAAGGAAATGCACTTACGATTTCTGGTGACTAGTAGTTCTCTTGCCTAAGTCGTCTTGGATAAAAGCAAATGCCTGTAATATAAATGTAATGTAAGAGTTTATGAACACAGAGACTTACTTGAAGGCATTGTGAAATCACATTGAGATATTTCCAGTTCAACAACAATGGAGTTCAATAGGAGAAAAAATCTTCAATAATCTAAAACATCAATGGTAAATGTGCCATTCACTCAAAGAGCAAGGGCTTCTTTCTGGCAAGAAATCCATCATAGAAGAGGAACAGACACCAAATTCTTCACCAACAACAGCCTCAATAGTCCTCAATGACACGTTGCATTTTGCATAAGGGGCGTGGCGACTAGTAACAACAGCTAGCACTACCGCTATTGCTAACCCTGCTATTTCTAACTACCGAAACAATAAAATAATTACAACACTTCAGAACAGTGTAAGTGTTTAAGTGTGCTTCCCTTCTAGTTCATTCTCTTTTTTCGACCTCCTTGAGCTGAACCGTGATTGGCTGTTGCCTGGATCACTGTCAGATTTCAGTCTTGGACTGTTTCGCTCTACAAAAGCCTGAACAGAGTGGATCGACGATATCAAACAAAGTGGGAAAAAATTGTGTTGGGTCAAAGGACAGGACTTGACAGTTTGAGCTTGACCATACTATGGGATAATGTGTGCCGAATCAAGTTCATAAGTTTTCAAAGTTAAAGCTGCCAGCACTTTCCTAATATACAGTAGCCTTTGGCACAATCTGACATTGCAAAGAAAGGGGGAATTATAGCTGATGTTTTGTTGGCCTAAAGGCATAAACCCTGGAACACCTGAAAATTAAAATGAGATAAAGCATCTGCAGTAACCTCACAATGCCCTGGGGCAAGACAAGCTTTCATTTGTTAACAACAAACAAACATATTAAATGGTATAGTCACACTCAAATCCCATTTTTAGTATGGATAAAGTCATAATGCATTTTCCTGTTTCATTCTGATGAATAACTAAATAGTTGGTCATTTATAAAAGTTAAAAAAAAGTTTAATTATTTAATTATAAAATACTATTTATATCCCATGGCAAAAATCAAATAAAACTTTGGCAGCCATATCTACAAGTTAAGTTGAAAAACGTGTTTTTCAAACAGGGGATAAGTCATTTTGAAAAAATTGTTAAAGGGATAGTTTGTGATATTTTCATATAAATTAATGTATTCCTACTCTCTATCAACGATTGATATAACACAATAGTGTAATTCTGTTGTTCTGTTATTTGGCAACACTATTGACAAGTGATCCCTGGGAAGTGCAGTGCAAAAGACAAAAGCAATGGCTGCCAACCACCAAAAATGTTGCCAAAATAAATGAAAAAAAGAATCTCTCTTTAAAGGTTTTTGAGCTAATTGTGTGTTTGGTGTACTTAATGCAGCTGGTCTAAAATTAATAATATAACTATTTCTTGTTGGTTTTGAAGATTGCTTTGTGTATTTAATGAAATTACGATAGTTATAGAAGCAAAATATTATAATATCTCAAAATTGACCAATCCAACCAACCTGTGGTGCCTTGGGTGTATTTTTTTTTCTTTTTTCTTTTTTTTACATACAATTCAGATTTCAATGAGCTTCCTGCATGGTAATCCATCTTGACCATGACCAGTCTTTGTCCCAGGGTGTATTTAAGGTCATCGGAATTCTTTTCTATCCCTCTCTGAATCTAAACCTTTCAACAATAACCTTGTGAAGGTATGCTTCATGCTTCCCAGGATTGTCTCTGCACACTATCAACACAGAAACCAGCAGTAAAATCTTGGTTTTTATTGTTTGAATTACAATTACTTCATTTGATTTCATATGATTAGTTACATTTTAATACAATTACAAACCCCAAATGTGAGGATTTAAGCAATGTGTTTTCATTTGGCATTTTGAATCCATTGTCAGAAATGAGTTGCTGTTTGTTTTTAACTTGATTTTGCTGGTTCCTATATCCAAATGAAAGTGTGTAGACTTATGATATCCACCCTATATACAGTATGTGTGTGTGAATGAACATTAAAAAACAGCCATATTGTTAGAGATATGTTGTTTTTTTTGGGGTTTTTTTATAGATTATTGGTTTTAGCATTCAGATAATTTAATTATTTAATTGTTATTAATTATCAAGAAATGAATGATTAATTATTGGCTTTTTTCAAATTTTTCTTTTTCATCTAAGGTGTACACCTTCAATCTATCAATTCTGCACTTGTGATTTTTTACCTCATCCTCATCTGTCTTAACTAAATGTCATAACTTAAGGCATGTATTGTCTTAAACTAAGCGTGCATAACTGATACCATGCAGTACACATACTGTAGATATTTTTAGCTGTATAATTGTGCTGCTGGTTTCTGCTTCTGCCGTGTCCATCAACTTAGCGGGGACATAGGAGGCAAAGTGTTCAACAAGCGCAAATCAAGTTTCTCCTAGTAAATTAGTCGCTCAGAACAATGTCTGTTTAAAGCTGGACAGGTAGGTGCAATTAAAGACAAAATCTGATGCCGTTTCACAATGTAGCCCACCATAGGAATGGTGTGTGCATGTGTCTACTTAGATGCATGCAAGCGTGCACACACACACACACAGGCATGGACACACATACACCCTGCCAAGCCATCATGGAACAGAAAAATTAGTTGTAGCTGTATTGGCATTGCACCATTAATGTGCACTATTAATTACACTATTAATGTATAAATTCACATATTCATTTTCTTCATATTGCCATATTCTCTCATTTGTCATAAATATGTATATTGCATATATCTCTTTTTTTTATAATTTCTTAGTATTTTCTTTTAGCTTTACCTTCTCAGCTCCACGTTTACCCTCTGTTGCCAATGTCTAGAAATGCGTCCCACTGCTCATCTAGTAGTTCCTTCCCTAGATCTTGCTCCCAGGCATACTCAGTTGGGGATGCAATGTTGATATTGATTATATTGATTGACAATCGTAAATCTCAGGAACAATCCCCTTGCGGAACAGATTGAACTAAAGGAAGACATATATCGTTGACATAGGGGGGACATTTGGAAACCGTGGGTGATTATGCTGGATGACCTGCTGAATCTGAAAGTAACAAAATAGCAGCTCCTCCTTTAACAGCGATGGCTTGGAGTAAATGTCTCCTAGAGCCACTGGTCAGTCTCTGGCATCTTCCTGGGATGAGCTTCTTCCACTCCTCCTCACAGAACTCAACCAACTCAGTGAGGTTTGAGGTCTGACAGCTGCTTCAGGTCTTGCCACAGCATCTCAGTTGGATTTGGATCAGGACTGTGACTTAGCTTATTTTGGTGGTCGACAGTTTTGCTTTGTTGTCCCATTCCATTGCAATGTCGCTAATGTGTTAGCTTTAGTCTAAACATAGCCAGTGCCCAACAGGCAGCCCAGAGGAACAATATAAAATAGTTCAGTAATGTCCAACGCAGGGAGTGTCCCAGCCTCCCGACCAACGGGTGATGGTACATAGCCGGTCCAGGCGGCAGGGTGAAAAACTGGCACACCACCCAAAATTGAAAGGGATACCGCAATTCCCAACCAGGGAACCCCCAGCAGAATGCTACGCTAATACAATCAAAACTCTCTGAACAAGCAAAAAATAATGGGAGTTGAACAGAAGTCACTATAAACTCAATGTTTTTTATGCCTTGGTGTTGGGGTCAGATGTGTATCTGTGGAGGGGCAGGGGGGGTCCTCTTCTTGCTTTCACTGCCCTTTGCTCCGTGTTTACCCTCTGTTGCCATCTCTTTTGCTATCACTTTTGAGGAGTCGTAGACTAATTTTTCGCATTGGTACTTGGATGTTGTTCTGGTGATTTGCCTATATAGATTCGGTAGGTTTTGAACACATATAAACAGTTAACGTGCAAATGCGGCAGATGTTCTTGTGTGCAACTACTTAGCCATCATGGATTATTATTATTATCATCATCTATCCTACTATTTTGCTGCTGCAATGATGCAATTTCCCCACAGGGGTCATTAAATGTTCATATTGTTCTTAATTTACTTTTCTATTTTAACTTCTTTAACCATCCTTGCTTTATCGCAGTAGACTACATAGTTTTTCCCCCTCCATACATTATCCAGGTCTCCTGTGGAGAGTAAAAATGTTGTTCTTTTCCTGAACTATAATTAAGATCACATGGAGAACCTCCTACAGAGGAACACTTCACATGGCTCTGAGGCACAATGCTCCCTGCTGCCTGAATGGACTTTTGAATTGTCAGTATTGTTACTAAGATGTTCTCCGACAAGCAAAATGTATATAGACTTATATACTATATACTTATATACTAATATACTTCCAAGTGGACAAATTCCAAGGTTCCAAGGCACTCTAAGCAAAAAATGGGAGAAAAGGAGAAATAACTATGGGTTTTTATTGTGCCATAACACAAAATGACCATAATAGGTTGATAGGGTTGTTGATCGATGTTGACTTAACGATCATGTGGCCCTGGTTCTTAGATTTCTGGCTTTTAAAGCTTACTTTCCTACTCTCTGTTAAGAAAGAAAACAGCCACCTCTGAAAATACAAGAGCAACAAGCGAGCAGGGTTGCCAGATATTTCAGCTACAAAGACCAAAACGCCTTGTTCTCAAGCCCAGTAGAGTAATGACAAAATAGCATTATTGTTACAGTATTTTGCATCATGATATATAACCTCGTCACTAGATGATTCTGTTGGATCTCTGCTCTATAATTCTATTGTGAAAATGTGACCTGATTGTTTGTGTCAATTGCAAACCATTGTCATTCAAGAGGATGTGAGGGGTTTCGGAAGGCGAGCTGTGCTAGAGATTTGTGTAGGAGGAGGTCTGTTAAGTTCTGTCAATTTCTGTTGGTCCTATAGAAGTCAAACACTCAGAGTCCACTTTATTGGGTACACATCTCCATTTGCACAAATAGCTCACTCCTCCAGACAATGAGTCATGTGTAAATAAAGCATAAAGCATGCAGACAGGCTGGAAAGGTTCAGTTACTGTTCAACAAAAAATTAGAAAAGGCAAGACTGATTTCAAAGAGGTATGATTGGTTGGTGGCAGGCGCACCGGTTTCAGCATCTCAGACATGTACGACTTCCTGGGATGTTCTACACTACAGTGTCTAGAGGTGACCAAGAGTGGTCCAATGAGTAGAACACAGTCAGTCAGGTGCAGTCCTGAGGGTGAAAACATCTTGTTAATTAAGGAAGTTGAGGAGAATGGCAACACACAAGCTAACAGAGCGACCAGGATGAAAATATCAGCTCAGCACAACAGCGATGTGCAGAAAACACAACCCATCCAACCTTGTACAGAAGACCATCTCAGAAAGCACAACCCATCCAACCTTGAAGTGCACAACAACAGAAAGACCATGCCGACTTCAACTCCTTTCAGGTAAGAGTGAGAAGATGAAGCTACAGTGGACACATGACCAAAACTGGGTGATTGTAGATCAATGTCTAACAAATCTTGATGCTGGTGACAGGTGAACAGTATGAATCCATTGATGCATCCTGCCTGGTATCAATAGTGGAGGCTGGTGGTGATGGTGTAATGCTAAGGGGAATGTTTTCCTGGTTCATATTAGGCCCCTTAGTACCAATGGAGCATCATCTGAATGCCACAGTGTACCTACACATTGGTACTTCCCTTCATGGTCACCCTTTTTCAAATGGAAACGTCCACCGGGATAATGCGCCATTGTCTCAAGATTGTTCCAGGAACATGACAGTGACTAGTAGCTCAGTCAACATATCTCGATCTTTGGGGTCAGTTGGACCAGGATATTCAGCATAAACACAGCATGAATGCGCCACCATACCATGAATGCGCCACCATGAATGCGCTACCATGGACCAAGATCCCTGTGGTACATTTCTAATACCTTGTTGAATCCAGGCCTGTTCTTGAGGCAAAAGAGGTCCTACCAGCTACTATCTCGGCATACCTACTAAAGTAGCCACTGAGTATAGATAACTTAATGCCCCTTTATAGCCTTTATTGCATTGCTAGTTCGAAAAGAACATAGTAAGACCAACTCATCAAGCATCAAGAGCTGCAACAATCCAAAAGCCAAAGAGCATCTTCAAATGCCTCCACACACATAAACATTATAGAACAGAAGTTGCAATACATCCTCCCTTCTTTGAAGTTAAATGTTTCAGAGAGGGGAAAAGCAACATATTAGCCTGTTTCTCCTCCAACACACACACACACACACACACACACACACACCTCCTCGTCTCATCACAACCTCCCCTTGTGAGCAGTGACATCAGCTGTTCTGTGGTCAGACAAAAGTGAGTTGAGGCAGGTTGGATGTTGACTGGAATCAACTTGAGGGGGGGAAAGCGAGGCTGTCAGAGACATAGTAGTTCGTTGAGATGCAAGAGAGGTGTTGACTAATTGGCTGCTAATTACTCAGTAAATTATCTAATTAAGCTGACAGTTAATTAGGCTAAGCTTGCACAGCAGTCTTTGGGAATTTTTGTTTTTTATGATTCTGGTTGGAAAGGAGCGGATGCAGGGGTTGAGAGGAGGAGGAGATGGAGGCGGGGGAGCTGAAGAAAAAAAATATGTGTGTGTATGTGTGTGTGTGTGTGATATGCTTACATACAGTATGTGTTCAAGTGTATATATGTGTGTTTGGTCCATAGTATGCAAGTGTTGCCTAGTGCTCTCATATCCCCTTGAACACACACACACACACGCACAAAATATCAGCCACTTGGTACTATAAAATACATATAAAATGATTACTAATAAGGATTTAAAACTTCGATTAACCATCTCAAGTCCTCTGCTTATGAAGTAGTTACACTTTTGCGGTACATATTTCCGAGTTGATTTGAGATTCAAAGATTTCAAATCTTTCTCAGAATAAATATATATAACACTTATTAATGAAACCAGAAAAGTAGTGACACATAAAAAGGTGTTTCAACTCTGACTTTATAGCCTGTGATCATCATAAATTAAACAACCGCCAATATGAAGAAGAAATCAATGATGCTTTCAGAAAAGAAGACATCTTATTTTTCCTTTAAAGATCCTGTTGCTCATCAGTTTGACACACACGTTTCTGCCAGGTGAAGACTTGTAGTAAACTCTCTTCTGTCAATAAAAAGGTGGGTTTCCACTACTTCACTGGATGCAACCCTTCAGATGAGGCTGGTTAAGGAGTAATGAAATATTGAGATACGAAATAATGAGATATTTTTTTTAAATGCCAGTTTGAGTGTTGGAAAACGAGGGAAGAACTTTGTGATGGAGGTTCTCCTCACTTTTTGGCCCTGAAAGCAACCTGCCAATGTTGAATGTATGCCCAGGATTCCCCAATGAAGAATAGAAGCTTTTCATGATAAAAACCCGCCCCTCTATTTGTAAGCGGCGTTGTGAAGAATTATTTAAAGCGGCGAGAGATATTGACATCGGTTCCTGCGCTCATAACCATCATAATCCTTTGTTTGACCAAGGACATTGCTTTTGTTTACTACAATCTTTCAGACACACACACACAGAGCTGTGTATGGTGGTGTACTCCGGTGAGAGAGCTGCCTGAGTGCCACGGTTGAAAAAAAGGGAATTAGAGAGAGGAAGAGAAATGCTGCTTTCACGTCAAAAGATGCGAATGAAAATACAAATTGCCTCAGCTTCTGGGTGGTAAATAATACTTGGAAATTATGGATTTATTAACACGTAACAGGACTTGGTACTTGGAACAACTTTCACATGTTTCACAATCATCCGGTCATTTGTTAAAACGACCTTAAATGAGTCGATTGTTTTAGTGTGAATAAAACTTAGCAGTGGATTTGTGTTTCTCGCGTTTGCTGACACACTTTCACGCAATTCCATGACGCTAAGTGGAAGATATCGGAGCAAAACACAAGAACCCAGCTGCATCGCTCACTAAGTCCATGTGTGTTAAGTGTGAAAAAAGTCGATCAGGGGCGGGGAAACCAAAATCTACCGAAAACTTAAATTATGATGTCTCAATGTATTCAGGCGAGTTCAAATGCGCTTCCGAGTCGATGCTTTTCAAGTTCTGAGTATTTGAACGCGGTGTTGGGTAGACGAGGAGAGAGAGAGAGAGAGAGAGAGAGAGAAAGAGAAAAAACAAACCAACAGCAACAGCCCTGGCCTGTTCAAACGGGCCATGCCGTCACACTTCAGCGGTTCATATTTATTTAACTGGCAAATTAGAGTCTATACTCCATACTGCCTGTGGACAAAGAGGGGGAGCAGATGGAGAAGAAGGGGGGGAGAAAAAAAGGCAGAGGCTAAACACCACGGGCTCATTATCTCTCCAGTTACATGTTTACCGTTTCTAAATACACCTAATTGGGAGATCAAAGCGTCCGCGTCTACCTCTCCCCACGGCTGAGAGGGCAGCCAAGCGCAGATCTGCTTGCCGGCTTTCTAATTTGATCAAATTCGCCGAAATGCTCGTCGTCAGTTCACTCGGTTATGACTTGGCAATGGCGAGACGCTTCGCTACATGCCCAATCTTTGTTGCGCCTTCATTTTTTGGGGGGGGGGTTAAAAACAACTTGAAAGAAAATCTTTGGCTTTCATTGTGGGGTGGGGTTTTTTTTTTACTTTTTTTTTTTTTACTTTTTCTCGGTCGAGCGGTCACCACAAATGATTCCAATTAGAACATGTATGAGGATAACCCATACACGGTGTAGACACTGCTACAATTCAATACAAAATCAGCAACTAGAATCTTCCCATATGAGTCAGTGGGACTATATGGGATCAAATATGGGTCCGTGGGTTAATGGGTGTCTATTTGGGTGTTTGTGATGTAAGAGTTAGAGGGGGAGTATTGGTAGGGTGGCCTGGTGGTGAGAGACTGGATGCTCATTGGAGGTTAGCGTATACGCACATTGTAAACCATCGCTTCAAGTTGTGTTCAAACAGATTAAAATGAGTTGATCCACACTGGAAAACAACTCGCAATGCTTTCCTTTCGCCTGTTGGAATGCAATTGCGGTTGCGTTTTATGTTGGCTGCACAAAAAAGGAGAAGAAGAAAGAAGCAAAACATTAGGGGTGGAAAAATCCACCCTCAGATACTCTTAAACATTAGATATCATCAATGCATTCTAGCAGTTATTTTGTAATGAAGTGTTGGAGTTTACTTTTGTTGTTGTACCTGTTTTCTCTCAACCTGCCTCGTCTGTTTCTACTTCAGTAGAAGATTTCCTACGTTTCCCAGAATGCCTGAACTGAACTGCCTTATAATGATCCGGAAGTCAGAGACGATAATGGCGCTGGATTTGACATGTCTGTTTACAGTATAATCAGTAACAAATAAATTAAGTTGTAGATTATGAGCTGTTAAACAGAAACTGGTAATGCCGCAACAAAAGAGGAAGTGCTAGTGCTCATTTATATTTCACAAGTTGTGGTTATAGCCAACCAGTTCAGTTAAGGTCAGGTGGACGATTTGGTTTAGAAACAAAAAGCTGGGTCAAATATGAAACTCTGTTAACTGTTTAATTGCAGTCATGACTGTTCTGTAGCCGTTCTGTGTAGGCGGGGTTTCTCCCAGGCATTTCAGACATTTCATCTCGCGGGTGCCTTTTTGTTTTCATCTTTTCATTTATTTGACAATGTCTGATTCGATCCCCAAGAGCACTTTGTAAACTCCATTTTGCACAAAACGCCGCACAAAAGCGTTTGAATAGTAGGTGGGTGGTGGCGGCTTTCACGTAGCTAGGGTATTCATGACTCGAGATCACAGAGGGCCGACAAAAATAAATAAATAAAAAACAGATTCTGACGCTGGAATTCAAAAGTGCAGATGTTGGGAGTGGTCACAGGCAAAATTCCCTGGAGTGCACAAAATACTTTCCCTCATTTTGGTGCACACAATTTCATAATTTGTGTGAACAGATTCATTTATATATGCCAATTTAATAAAAACGTGATTTCTCACACTAGTTGAATTTAGTTGATTGCATTGATTTGTTTAGTTCAACTAAACCGATATTTTGTCGAACATAGATGTTTAGTTGAATCAATGAGGTTTAATAGATTGAAATGCAACATATGCAGACCGGAGGAATGTTCTAGGCTTTTTATCACTCAACAGAAGGATATGATATTCACTTATCACATGCATGTTTTTTTTGGTACCTATTTGTATGCTTTTATGCAACTTCGCGTTATATTGCGTAAATATTGTATACATTGTGTACGTGTATATATGAATCCCAACAGCTGCTCACACATAAAAATGAGATAAAATATTATGGATCAAAATATTTTTCCCATGAATGGAAAGTGTTGCCGTGTTGCTGCGTCACAGTGTAAGACGCAGGAAAAAGCAACGCTAAGCTGGCCGTTGTTAGACGATGAGCGATTAGAGGAGAGGAGGAGGAAAGGAGGCCTCTGGTCTGGATGCTGAGGACGAGTAATGGCTGCGTCTGACAGACAATATCTTTCTTCATTCATCACCACCTACTAATATACCACTGCGCGCACGCACACACACACACACACACACACATCCTTATCTCCTGTGCGCTGACATTCATTTATTTACTTTCCAACAGAGCCACTTTGTCACTGGTTCAAATAGCAGCAGCATAACCCCGATGGTGTGTGTGTGTGTGACGGAGATTTTGTATTTGTGTGTGTGTGCAGGTATATAGTGTACAGGTGATATTATCCCAGTGTGTCTCAGCAGTGATATTAATTTGCTAACAAAGGAGATGCCACATCCATCCCAGTTTAACTACTACTCCCACACACTCTGGGAGACTACAGAGAACTGGGATGGAACTGTGCTATACTGGGGCTGTTTGCTTGATGACATATTTATTCCCATGATGGCCTGAATGCTGTTTCAGAGGCTTTTCCACCCTGATAAAATTGTGGGGGATACAATGAATATGTATTTCTTTGGAATTCTTTTGGCACGAAAATCAAATTTGAATGACTTGAATTAAAAAAAATTAAAATATCAGCATTGGTATCGGTCTTCAAAAACCCATATCAGTCAAATCCTAAGACACTCGGAGTGAGACAGATAGAAACGGCGATAGCGAGGGTGAGGAAAAAGAGCAACAAAGGGCGAGAGCGAAGGATAAAGAGAAAGCTATCTAAGCAGGTGGAAAGGGGGTTACGGAGAGCTGATAAGTACCAGTTGTCAAAGAAGGTTTTTATCCGGAGGCTGTATGTTTGTTAGTCAGATGTTGTGATGGACTTGAATTGCGTTCGCTTTGTATCGCAGACAGCCAGGCTTTCAGAGAGAGCAGATTAGCAAGGACTATCACTGTCGCAGTTTTTATCTAGCGCCATCAATAAGGATCAGTCTGACACACCAAGCACTGAAGGAACATACGCATCCTGAAATATATCCAACAGAGGCAATTTTGTTCAATGGGAAATAAATCGTATGGTAGTTTTTGCACTTTTTTTGCACAATAAACCCAATGTAGACCAATATATAATTTTGCCAATATTGGCCTTTAAATAAAAATCGGATGTGGGCCATTTGTTCACAAACACACACACACACAAGCATAGATAAATGAATACATACACCAATATACAGTGTGAAGGTCATTAGTTTCTTTTATAATACCATGTATGTTTTTTTAGCAGGCAATGGTATGGGGTATGGATCAGTCTCCTACCATCCATTTGTTTGTTTGTCACTTGCAATATTAGACCTCACTGATTGGATGTAGAAAAAAAACACTGATTGGCCCAAGGGGGGCGCTACAATTACAGATGAAATTAATTTTTTTAATAACCACTTATATCTCCCGCAGCTCAGGTTGGAATGACATGAAATTTGGTTCACCTATCCAGCTATCCTTGCTCTACAAATTTGTCTCCAGGACCATCAGTGTACACTGTATTGGATTTGTATCAAAGCCAGTTTTCCAGCCTCACGCCATTTTCATTTATTTACTGATTGGTGGGGTGACTGCAAAATACCATAAAGGAAACGGCCCTGCAAATGGCCCTGCAAAATATATTTACATTGTTACAAAACAGACTTGAAAGTTTGAGTTTTCAAATTTGTATCACTTGTTAATGATTGGCTCAATTCCTTGAGCCAGTCATTAATAAATGATCTTCCAGCAGGACAACAATCCAAAACATACTGCAAAGGAGACTCTCAGTTGGTTCAATAAAGGTGTTGGACTGGCCTAGTCAATCCCCAGACTTAAATCCAATAGAAAATTTGTGGAAGGAACTGAAGATCAAGATTCACCAGCGGGCCCCCGAAATCTTCAAGATTTAAAGACTGTCTGTGTTGAAGAATGGGCCAAAATCCCACCTGACCACTGTGAGAGATCAGTTTTTTCATACAGGAAGTGTCTTGAAGCTGTCATTGGAAACAAAGGCTTCTCCACCAAATATTAAATAAATTTCAGTTAGTGTGTTCAATACTTTTTTATAGCACATAACTTTTTTTATGGAGTGGAATGTTAAAATGTCTTTAGCTGTGTAGTTTTATTGAGTTAATGCCAATATCTGGTCTAAATTTCATATGAATAGCTGCAATGGTAATATGTTGAATTAAAAAATTGTTGATGCGTTCAATACTTATTTCCCCCACTGTATATATTGATTCATATACTGTTGCGATTAAAATTTCTGATAGATTTCCACCTACCACTCATGCCTCAGCTGAAATTTCTTTCAAGAAATGTTAACCACATAAACTACAGAATTTTATGTTTCACTTTTTACTAAGTACTAATGACTTAATTTTCCATGTCTCTAATTTCATCAAAGCTAGTCTGCATGTTTGCAAAAAATAATTTAACTGTAGCTCACATGAGACAGTCAAATTCTACATTTCAGATGTTTCTTGTTAAAGCTGAATAATGCAATTATGGCCTTAGCTACCATTGAGGTCCCCAAGGTCTACACCTTGGTAACTTTTGTTGTGTTTTTGCGATGTTCTGTTATCTCTGAATGCTCGCTGAAATATCTGCCTTGATATCGAGCCTGTCAACATTAGCCAAGCAATGTCAGGACATTAGCTAGCTGGTTACCTAGCTTAGTAGCTAGAAGAACTTCAGATGTCTTTTGACAAGTGTAGCAAACTTAGCAGTGGGTGATAGGCTCCAGGGATGTTGTAGACTATGTATTTGTATCGCACAGTAATGCCCAAAGACATGTTCAAATATGCTAGCGATGTGTTCTATTTTGACGCCTGCTAAACACCTCAGAGGCTAGCGGCGCAGAATAAATCTGGCTATGAAAAAAAGGGTGAAGTAGTCTGACCATCGCTGAGCTTTAGTCTCATTATTTTTCTTTTTACAATATATATTATTTCCATTATGGCTTTGGGTGGGCTGAATTTGTATAGATGCATTGCAATCCAAATATAAATATGAATAGTGGCACTAGAATGTACTGAAAATGCACTAGAGGCCACCTATTTTGGTGGCCTCTAGTGCTGATCCAGGATCCTTTGGGAGTCTTTCATCGTACAGGTTTTTTTTACTTCTCCCAAAGGGTCCTGTCCTGCTCCATTGACTTTTTCACCTACAAAAGTTGGCGAGCCCTATAATGAAAAAACAACATTGAATTTCACTTACCTAAACAGATTACAGATCAGGTCTGTAATCCTTTACTTGTCTACTTTCACCGCGGTGGCACGCACTACATCTCCTATGCACGAATACACTTTTAGACTTTGTTAAAGACAGGTATACCCCAAATCTCCAATGTACTGAAATCAAAGATGGCTGATAGACGCCTCAAATTCTTCTTTAGCTCACTTGGGAGTCAGATATTGTGTCTCCTTGACTTCCTTACACAGAAAAACCTCCATAGATGAAATTGGGCTGTCTGAAACCAGGGTGACAAACGCAGGCACATCTCAAGGCTGTGTTTTGTCACTGCTGCTCTTTATCTTCTATACCAACAGTTGTGTCAGTCGTCATCCCAACAGATACCTGATTCAATATGTTGATGACACGGCTCTGGTTAGTCTGCTCGCTGATGAGGAGGTCCTCCATGGCCCTGTACTGGAGATGCAGATGGACTTTAGTAAGACTCAGCCTCCCTTTCAGCATACTGTTAGCAAAGATCAACCAATCCAGATGGTTGAATACAAATATCTGGTGTTTCTGGACAACAAACAGAAATGAGAACAGCAAATAGACCACATTCATAAAAAAAAGAAGCCTAGCCTAGATTGAATTACTGGGAGTGTCTCAGTCTCATCTTAAAGTAAGGTTTGTCCAGTTAGCTTGCACTAGCTCAGGTTCCTGCAGATGGTCATTTATCTTGCATGTCCTGTTCTCCCGGTCTATATGCTCCTGTCCACTCATGCTGGTCATGTCTGTCTGTGTATGTATGTATGTATGGGTGTGTCTCCTATCTGTTTGCAGGCTGTGGCTGTGCAGTGTTGGCGTCCTTCTGGCTCTCCTACTCTTATGGTTATGCTGACCAGATCTAGATGTTTCACTCAAGTGCCCTTATTGTGTTCATAACGTGTACTTTTCCATTCCATTTCCATTTGTAATGTCAATGGAAGTTATGAGACATGATTTAAAATACACATTGAGTTGATTTAGGGATCTGCATGTCTAGTAGTAATCATTGGAATATTCTACAAATACGAGGTGGGCAGATTCTGAGAAGTGAACTTGTGATTTAGAGTTGTGACCTTTGTATCTAGGCAGCAGTTTTGGGTCTTGGCAAATCAGTTTGGCTCTTTGAACTGAGTTTTGGACATTGAAACGTTGCAATTTGACATATATATAGACGTTTGTCAAAAATGCTGCACGTAGCACCTTTAAATGTTATTTTGTATTTCATCATAGTGGACAAGACAGTAAGCTTTGACTCCTGCTAATGGTCAGAATAGTAATATTGCTCCCATCACCCTTAAAACTGGTAATGGG
Organism: Gephyroberyx darwinii; assembly: GCA_900660455.1. Taxonomy (NCBI): domain Eukaryota; kingdom Metazoa; phylum Chordata; class Actinopteri; order Trachichthyiformes; family Trachichthyidae; genus Gephyroberyx; species Gephyroberyx darwinii. The sequence goes on along the minus strand of CABFOQ010026651.1, from coordinate 6,962 downwards.
GGTTTATATTTTTATGTTATTCAGGCTTAACTGGATTTCTGCTGTCAGTAACATGTACATTTGATGCATTTGACACAAATGCACTAACACAATTCAGATGCAATATTAAGTTTCATGGTTCCGATCTTTTCATGATCAATGCCAGCACCACAGCTGTGTACAAGTCTACATTTTGTACGTGTTTGATGGGGAATATCTAAGCGTATGTTGTGTATCTGTGGTCTGTGTGTATTTGTGTGGTCAGGCACAGCAGCACATATCATTTAATGATGGCTTAGCAAACGTTACATGTGCACTCGACTCTGTGGAGGACAAAGATGAATGACGCTCCCGACTCGTAGAAACTGCTGCAAGATCCCTTTCTCTCTCGTGCGCTCTCTCTCTCTCTCTCTCTCTCTCACTCTCTCTCTCTCTCCCCCCATCTTTCTGAAGTCTACAGTTAGCAGGCGGGAGCATCTTGGGTCCATTGGTGCGAGTGAGGCAGAGAGCAGAGCTATAGGGGCCAAGCCTTTGATTTTCCTGTCATGGCTGCTTATAATGATTAATGCCTAGACTTGGGGGCCACTCTGTGTGATTATGGGGCCCGCAAGCTTCCGCTACTCTTGTACTACTAACAGTGATGTCTGCGCGCGCACACATACACACACGTACACACACAGATACGTATACACATATGCACACACAAACTCACCGTAAAGAACCTTAAAAAATTAAACCGAAAATGAAACCTACTGTAAAGAGAGTGTACTGATGCTTTCACATTTTAGAGCTCAAAAATGGTTTGTGTGTGTGTACCTACACATACGATGCATTTTGTTCAGTTGCATGTTTATTGTGATATATATATACATACTGTGTGTAATCATCTTGGATTTAGTGTCACATGGAATGCTGTTTCAGAGGCTTTTCCATTCTGGGACAAACACTGAATACTTGTAATTTTTTGGAATTATTTGCAATGAAAATCAAATTTAAAAAAACTACTATTGAAATGATTGGTATTTTTATTTAGTATCAGCCTTCAAAAGCCCATACTGGTTGCACCGTAATGTAGAGCTTGTTAATCTTTTCTTTTCGCCACAGCATTTTAGCCTAATTCTCTTGTCAGCGTGCGGGCACAGTTTCGGAAACACATCATCGACAACATCCAAAACCATCTGATACATTTCAATTCAGCCACAATACTCTTTATGAAAGTATTGTGCCGTCCTCATTCTGACTGACAAAGGCGCGGCGAGTGGCTTGCTTGTCCATTCAGCCGCCAGACGATAGTGATCAGCGGCAGTCAGCCATGCCTCCCTAGCTGTGAATAGCTCACTATTTGATCTGGCATTAGCGTCCTCTGCCTGCTTTAATATGTAGGATTATCTCCTCTTCACTTCTATGTAACGCTCTTGACCTCCCCTGATCACTGAGAGACGCAGAGAGAGAGACAGAGACAGAGAGAGAGCAAAGGATGGAGTAGGGAATGGAGGAAGGAAAGCAAGGACAAAGAATAAGAGGGTAAGCGCGGTGGAGTAAATGATGGAGAACGTTAAGGATAAAGAGAGAGAGAGAAAGGGAAAAGGGCAAGATGGTGAGGAAAAAGTGGATGTTTTTTTAAGATGGCAAGAAGATTACAGACACAATGACGCCCATCCAACGTGTCATTTTAACACAGTGGTTTCTAGCCATGTACCGCTGTGACCCAGAAGGCCGTGTTCCATCCAAACACTACAGCAGCTGATGTCACTGATTCATTCAAAAGAAAAAAGGACATGGACGAGAGAGATAATGGGCATCACACTTCAGTCCATAATGCTTTCCATGCTCACGGCTCAAATGTATTGAGATGGAGCTGCTCGGAGGTGGTCATCACCCGCGACATATCAAAACAAACCTTGGCTGCAACTCTGATTCACTGGCAATATGTTTTCACCGTGAAAAGTCCACCGAGAGTTCGCAAAAAATGAGGCAAAACAACATTGGTTGTGCATTATCAACACACAAGTAGAAAAAAATCCAACATATGGAACACCTTCATCGCAACTCAATGCAACTGCAACAGAGTGATACAGCAGTAACATATTCTTGCATTAGAAATGCTTGAACGTCAATTGGATAGTGACACGCTGAATGCATTACACTTGGACTAGGCAAGTGGGGCTGCAACAGAGAAGAGTAAATTTACCCTATATATGGACACGAGTGGTAAATCTTCTCAGCACACAGGAAGCGTCAAATAAAAAAAAGCAAGGTCAGAGGAGCGTGTCGGTTTACTGTAGTTACCTGACTTGTGGGTAATGGAGTCCAAGTGCGAAGTTGCCTTGTGCGGCTACAATCCCGGCCTGAGCAAGAGGAAACTATAACAGCTTTCTACTGATGCTGACTACTGCTACAGTTTCCTGGATAAAGTAGGTGAAATGTTTTAACCCACCTCCCCTACTATAACATCCAAAGGCCTGGATGTTCACTGGAATCCCCAGCCTGGACCATGAAGAAGGGATATGCCACAATAAGGCCGATGAGCCAACACCCATGTAGCAGTTGGTCAGCCGATCATAACATGTGGCTTAAAATCACAGCAGGGCGTGTTTTATGTGTGCACGCATCTAGGTGAGCAGGCGTGTCTGTGTGTGTGTGTGCGTTTGTCTGTGTGGCAGTGCAGTCCACTGCGTTGGATTAGTATTCCCTGCATGTATTGGTGTCTGAAAAGGCTCAATGTACTGCTGGGGATTAGAGAGCTGGGTGGCGCTGATAAAACCACACACACAACACACTTCTGCTGGTTAACTACACACTGCTGACTGGGTGTGTGTATGTGCTGCCATTTTCCCTCTACAGGAAGGTATCTGTGTGGCTTGCTGAAGGAATACTCTGACATTTAGGATTTTGGTCTGTTATTTGGTGGTGCTGTGAAGCTCAATGGGTAGAGCAGGAGACTAACACTGCCAGGGTTAGAGGTTCCATTCCATGCCTAATTTATTTCAACTTCCACGTTTAGCCTGCTGCTATTTATGTATACATCAATTGCCAGTGTGGTCACGGTCGAATACAACAGACTTTTATTTTTTCATGATTTTTGAGGTGTATTTCTACCAACATTTCTCAAACGGTAGAGCCAAAGAACCACCATTTTTCGTTTACCTACATATGTCATAGTATGAGGTGGTATTTCTTCATTGGCTGCCTTGTAAGTGCATAATTTTGCACAAAATTATTTTCAACAAAAATTACAGAAATTTATATATCTTATGATTTCTTTACCAGAGAGTGCTGCCAGGTTATGTTCAACAAAATCTATTGCTTTGTTTAGTTGATGTCCTCTCATGTCTAAGGAAAATCACACTAGCCACCTAGCCGCAGATAAACAGTGGGCGGTCCACTGGGGAGGGACCCACTCAGCCAATCAGATATGTTACAATCAGGATCCAGTTTGCTTCAAGCCAAGATGGACGTTCTGAATGTGGTATGTGTAACCTCAATGTGTGCTGGAAAGATGATACTGACATGGTGTGTCATAATCCGTGTCAATTACCCATGGGCTAACGGAGCTGGCTAGCTACTTAGCTTGCACGTGTGACTTTTGTTAAAATTAAACAACTTTAATTTTAACATACACAACAGCAATAGTTGATCTCATCTTAGCTTTGAGGTCTGCACGTTATTTGAATTGTTGCATCTGTTTTGTGTCAGGCTGTAATGTTTTCTTTTCCACAGGTGGAGTCATCAGAGTTCAGCTGGATTCAAGCCACCGGAGACAAGTCATAATGATCACTATTCATCATTTTATGCATTCATTTGTTAGTGATAGATGGCTGAAAGCTCTCCAAATTCTCGTTTTCTGTTACGCTCTGTCAAAGGCATGAATCACTTATTCAAAATGTTTTTAAAATCTTAATCTTTACAGAAAAGTAAATGGGCATCCTTTATATCCTTGTATGTATCCCAATAAATTTTACATTTTAGACAAAATGCCATTTCCTAAAATTTCATAGCACATGCTCTACAGGAACATAGTGTGTTTTTGTTCTTTATGTTCATTAGAAACACCATGGTTTTCTTATTAAATGGCTGTTTATTGACATACAATTAGAAAAACTGGTTGAGAAGATGAGTGTGTGCACGTCTGTGTGTGAGATACTTACTGAGTGCTGTTTTTATAGCAATACTTCTTGAGTCCAGAATGGCATCTATGAGAATGACATTTCCCAGTGCTGTGAAGTGAACACAGGCCTGGTAGCTTGTGTTTGATGTCTGGGTCTTATTGCTGCTCCAGAGTCCCCTGATGAACACAGTCATTACATTGTTCACCCAGATGCCAGCTTTGTTGACCTTCGCTGGATTCCCTGCATCTCTCCATCGCTGTTGCTCAACGCAGACATAAAAACTGAAGGCCGATGACAAAATAATTACGCAATACTTATTAGTGAATATAAATGAAGATGACTTGTGATGAGCTAATCTTGGAGCAATCTACAGTCTGGGAAATTCCTGTTTTTCATGTCCGTGTAGTACTATTAATACACTTTGTTGTTGACATCGGACCTACCTTGAATAAGGATCCTAATTCCACTGCTGTTAGTTTCCAGCAGTCACAAAATGGGCTCAATGGCTGCAATGTAATCAGCAGGGGCAAGTGCACGCAATCAAACTACATCCACTAAAAGTGCTTGTTTAGTACGGTTATTACGGTGGGAAAGAGGCTTCATTTATGAGTTATTGATCCAGGAAGTTCGAATCTGTGAATATATTTCCAACTTTACCGAACTGGAGCAACAGGCAGAGGAGGGTGAACCAGCTGCTGCGAGATTTCAGAGCGAGACTTCTCCTTGAACGAGACTTTAGTTTTCTGGATAAACAAAGGTGAATTACTGTAGCGATCCTTTCCGTAATGTTGTCAGACACCCGATTAAAAATATGCGCCAGTCAGTGGCAAAAACAAAACAAGCACTTTTAGTGGACGTAGTTTGATTGCGCGCACTCGCCCCTGCCGATTACATTGCAGCCATTGAGCCTATTTCACGACTGCCGGCTGAGGCGATCTAACGGAGCAATTGATAAAGTTTTTGGACCTACCCTGCGTTAATCGACGATTTTGGAATAGTAGAGCCCAGGTTTAAAAATACCAGAATTCTCCTTTAAGTAATAGCTTGCTTTTATAAAACGGTTACTAAATTATTTCCATATATGACCACAAATTTTCATCATACAGTATCTTAGATTTTACTTACAAAAGTGACAATTTGTGACAAAGTAAGTCCCAAGCAATAACCAAAGTTAATCTCTGACCTGCATTGAATGTTTTTTTGGTTTTTTTATTAGGCCTATATTTACAGCGGAGTAATATGGAGCGGCAAAGAGGCCGTTGCCATGGTAAGTGTGGTATATAGGATATACTGTATATATCAGTAGTAACATCAACTAAAACATAATTTCTTAACAAAGTTACTGAGTGCTCTCTTGTTTAGTTCTGCAGATTGAAGTTTGACAAATTAAATTAATCAATCTTAAAGCCAAAGTTTAGCTTGTTAGCTGGCTAACATTAGCTTGCTTCCGATAACCAACACTAATTTTGAAGGAACACTATTGCCTCATCTGACCTACAAGAAGCAAGCGGTTGGCAAAGCCTCCTCACTGGGACCCAATTCCCCTCCTTTTCCACTTTTGTGGTACTTCTTCTAAATCCCCCACTGTAGTGCAACAACAACATCGTCAGCAAGCTAGCTATAGAGGTAGTAATTAAAACGATGGAAAACATTTAAGAAAAAATGGATCTTGCAATACAATTCCTTCTGTGGAAAAACAAAACAAACAAGTGTAGAGTGGCTGGTTAGCCATGTACATTCCACCAACAAAACATTTCCCTCCCGACACTATTTTGGAAGAGCATTGTCACGCAATTTCCTGGGGCAACGGCCAGCTTGAGGACCCACATGACAGCACATTTCCATGATTTCTAGAAGCTACAACTGTGGCAAAGCGTCATGTTTCATGTTATTGATTTTACACTGGTGCTCTATGGGGGACACAAGCCTTACTGTACCATTAGCTATTGGCTGGCCCTGATACTGCAACTTTATTGACTGATGTAGGCACTGGCAGTGGGTGGCTTGGTCTTACCTCTTGCCTTTTTCACTGGGCTTCTATCTGATGTCACTTAGCCAGAAAAAAATGTGTCCCCAGAAACCACTACTGGTTTTGCTTAAGTTTAGAATAATTCTCATCTACAAATTTATTGACTGAGCTGTCACTACAACAACTTTATTTAACAGCTCAACACGAGTTGGATGTTTAGGCTGTAAGTAGTTGCACAACGCTTATTTTCCATGTTCAAGTGAAACTCTTCAAGAGCCTCTTGTACTTCAAATTCAGATAGTCATGGATGAAGTACAAATGAAGGTTTGCAGAAGGTCTTTTCCTCACAATGTCTGCAGCGTGTAGTGAAAAAAAAAAACTGCTCTCACAGAATCAGTCACATTGACCCCAAAACACATTTTGAGGTTTTCATACTACTTGAAAGAGGAGAATGTAGGCTTTCCAATGATACAAGAACCATGTTGCTCCTCCAAAAAATGAGAAAGTTATGTGGTATTATAACACGAGAGACACAAAAGTGTAGTTTTGAGAAAAAGGCGTTTAAAAAAACCTTTCCATTATGACTGAACATTACATTCTTCTGGCGGCAGATATAACATTTAGGCACCTATGTAATGAGGAGAAATTGCTCTTTAAGGTTATATTACACAGAACCTTGAAGACGCTGTGGAAAGATGTTGGGTCTGTTAAAAAAAGTGGCTCCATGTCAACATCTTCATCGTTGTCTGAAATGGGCCTTTCAGAGTCCGAGTCTGAAGTGCCGCCAGAGGTTTCACTGTTGCTGTCTGTTCCCATGTTGTCCGAGCCGCTGTCTTGAGTCTCCCGGTCAGATCTCGGTGACAGAAAGTAATCATCATAAGCTCTCGCCACCGATCGCCGGAATC
>CABFOQ010026650.1:0-12641 GCA_900660455.1 Gephyroberyx darwinii | reverse complement strand
AGAAAGAACATTGGGTCAGAATCATTTCATTCCATGGCCACATTAAAATAATATGTGGTGTAGGGGTAAAATGCATCTAGAGGTCAAAGATGATGATCATGACTATGATATGTCTCACTTGTTTACTTAAAAGTAGGTAGCTAATGTTACTGCACTTATACCGTAGCACTGGTTATGCTCTTAAATGCTTGTTTAGTAAGGAAATGCACTGATGATTTCTGGTGACTAGTAGTTCTCTTACCGACCTATGTTGAATGCACTTATTGTACGTCGCTTTGGATAAAAGCGTCTGCTAAATGACTGTAATGTAATGTAATGTAATATGTGGATTTGTTTACAAATAGTTTACGAGTCTCTTTATTGCTGTTGTGTGCTGTTAGTATGTATGAGGTGGTGGTTAGCAGGTGAATAGCACGTGAGAAAAACTTACCTTGCCATTTTCATCCAGTTTGGACATCCACTCCTTGGAGGAACAACAGCTGCAAGGGGAGAATGCAGAACAAGATCACTGAAAGCATTCGGTAGTGGTTTCTGTCTGACAGTTGAGTGTGAAATGTACAGGAAACTGAAACTGTCAAGAGCAGATTGCTAGAGATTACTGCTGTCCTGTCTTCACAGCACGACTACATCACTCTGAACCAGAAGGGCAACAATAACATCAATAACCAGAAGAAAGCAAGGAAAATACAAAAATATACTGAAAATATAAGAATGTAAAAGAAAAGAAAGTACTGGATTAATCTTTAAAAACATTCTCCTCATTTTAAAAACTAGGATTGAATGCAAAATAGGAAGAGAAAGAGGAACTGCTAAAACTTTTTTTTATCTGACTCATTTGTGAGCAGGGGAGAGACAGAGAGAGAGAGAGAGAGACCTTCTGTCTGTAGTTGTACTTATATGGTTATATCTCTTTCTCACATAGTGCCATATAACACTTCTGAGTGAAACACTAAATGGTGTCATGACACTTAAACAGTAGTTGAAATAAAATCATTTTGCCTCAAGGAGTTTTAATGTGTTTCCCCGTGGCTGCTGATTGGAAACCATCTCCTCAGGGTTGCGTGTCACACACAAAATAATAGAAAATACTTACCATGCATGTATGATATTGTGTCCAACGTGTGTATCATGATAGAGAGACAAGAAAATGCATTTTATGATGTGTCATCAAGTGCAAGTAGGAAGTCACATGTGAGATCACCTGTTCACCTGCAACAATGGTATGCAAAAACCTGTAAATTTTAGTGTTTCATTTTTTCATCATTCCTAGTACTGTATGTTGGCTCAGCAGTTTTATATATGGCAGTGCAACGCTGAGACTACAGAATACATCAGCTTGAACCAACCTAGAATCTATTAATAAAGATGATAAATCAAAGTGAACATGCTGCCCTAAAATCTACAGTGCTAACTAATGGATTTTTCTGCAAGGTGCTTCTATACAGGTTAGCCTGGGGTGAAACAGCTGAAATAAATATCAAGGAGCTAATTTAGAATGAATGTATGAATGATCCATTTTCCTCCTAACTCTGATGTGGCTTATACAGATGCAAGGGGTCGGTGAGAAAAAGGGTCATGGAAGGGCTCTCACCTGTGTTTGAGTGTGTTCATGAAGAGCTCTCTCCTTCACCTCTGAAGATCTGAGCTTTTCACTGTGATTATCTGAACTCTTTGATGGAATGTACAGACAGATTACATTTATGGTTCTTTGGTTGTTTGTTATTGTAAATTGTGTTGAATTTATGTGTATTGTATGATCCTGCTGTACCTGCGTATGAAGAGATGTTGTTGACTGTCTTCGAGACAATCTGCCATCCTCTGAGTCCCGACCTTTCTCCCGTCTATCTCTCCCTCTCTCTCTGCCTCTCCCTCTCTCATCTGGCTCGGCCCTCGAGGTGTATGCATCTACTTCATCCTGATACCTTAAAAAAGAAATTGCAATGGTATTGAGAAACATAATGAAGGAAGAAATATAAGTTTAATGATCCACCTACACACAAACAACACACTGTGAGCACCATTTCTATCCTTACTGAACATTCCCCTGCATAACTCCATCACTCAATATTAAGATCACATCTAACTGCCTTGCCAGAGGACAAGGCAGTTAGAGTGAGATTAAGAAAGAGATTTGCAACAGTGGATCAAATGATATAAAAGATGTGAAAATCCACATAGACCATAAGATCCACGTATAGCCATAGAAATCCTTATTCCTTTATTTGCTACACTACTGCTGCATTGTTGTTCCACCCCCAATAAAAATTGCTTGAGGGAGCTGCAGGGTTGTGGGACTTCTGAAATGGCTATCCATGAAGATGCACTACACCACACCACCGACCTGGGTGTCCTGAGCCTCTGGTCCCTGCGTGGGCTGGGACTCTGGTTCCTCCTCCTCAGCCCTAGAAACTCCTCCTCTGACTCCAAGTGGATCTTTGGGATATCAGCAAGGACGACGTAGTCCTCAATGGTCATCCACACCTCATATTCAGATTGAGAAAACGTTACATCATATTCTATCTGGGACAAAGTGTTGTCTCTGACATGGCCTTATCAATAAAACACAAAACATTAAAACAAACTCAAAGGTAAAGACTGCTGTACCTCGCCACCCTCTACCGAAGTCTTCTTGGGTTCAGAAGTCCCAAAGGCCTCCAAGCCCTGCCTCGCGTTGCTCCTGCTGCTATCACTGCTAACTTTTTTAATACTTTCACTACCCTTATCAATTTCCATGGTTGCAGCATGGGACTTCAGTGAATGGGTAAGAAGTTTGGAGTCCACACCCCGTCTTGATGGGGAAGAGCCACGCGAGGCGAGGCTGAGTAAGGAGTGTGAGGAGCCCTGCCAGGAGCCTTGAGGAGGGCTGGAGACGCATTTATCTTGAATCTCATTGGGTCTCTTTGAATATGTCTGTGCTGTATCAGGTCTGCTATCTCTAGAATAGGGCTCCCTTTGCGGGGTGTGACCGTGTGTACCACGACCGCTCCTGGATGGTGAGATTTCATGGCTATTACGAGCACGCGTGTTGGCAGAACTGTTGACAGCTGTTCTGTTTCGAGGAGATGCTTGAGATCCCTCATATGAGTTTGGCTGAATGGCTGAGGAGCCACGGCGGGAAATGGATTCCAGATTCCTGTACAGTTTCTCAGAGTCCAAACTGTGGCCGTTTGAAGCTTGTGATGAACGCTTCGATTCTCGGCTGCGTCCCCTCTGTGCATGCTCAAATTCACCATTCTGTAAATGGAGGGAGTCTGTATGCCTGTGGGACGGGCTGGCCCTAGAGGGCGAGGCAGGGCGAGGGGAAATGGACCCCCTCTTCCGAGATGGACTAGACCTGCCTGATGTATGCCGAGACAAGGTACGTGATGGAACCTGAGAGGGACCGTGAGATGGGGCATGAGACCGAGTTTGACTTCTGGAGTGGGAGCTTTTTCGTTGGGACCCCAATGGAGATTCGGTTACCTTGTAGCGGTCTGGGCTCTTGGAGTAGTGGCGGGTTGGAGAGTTCTCCTGGGACTCAGTCCCCCGTCTGAAGTTGGAGTGGTAAGTGTACCTCTGTGGGGATTCACTTCTCCAAGTTTCCTGCAGAAATGTCTCTGTGTTCCTCCTCTGCGAGGGTACACCGAGGTTGACATTCCTGAAGGGGACGCAGGCTTTGGGCTCAGGACTGTGGTTACTGGGGAGGGGACGCCCCCTCTCATAGTAACGAAATGGCCGTTTGTTGACCTGCTCATCCTGCTGCCCACCATCACCCCTTCTGTCTGGAGAGAAGTAGCCACTCTCTTGTTCCCTGTCTCCTCTGGACTCTGAAAATAATACAAAGCTATGGTCATTGTCATAATGCTCTGTATGAGTACATGAACCAAGAACATTACCGTTAGCTGCATTGATTGTTCATAAGACATCTTATGAGACCCAATTTTCTCCAAGGTCAAGGTCAAGATTTTTTTCTGCTCATTTAAGGAAATACCCTCCCTTCAAATTAGTTATGGGGTGAGGTGTGTATTCGTATGTCTGACCTGATGTCCGCCGGGATCTGCCCCTGTCCCCCCTTTCATCCATCCGAGAGCTGTCGCTGGCTCTGTGGGGAGAAGGGTCCAACCGGGTCATATCTCTCCGGGCCACACAGTGCCTCTCTGGGCTGAGGGACCCACTCCCACCTGGGCAGTCCCACTGAATTGGAGAGCTGGAGAAGGGTGATACAAGGTCATGACAGACATTGGCAAGGGCACACTGTATGTGTTTGGTGCTTTATGTAACATGTCATAACCAGGTGGTTGTCAATACTGAAATATGTTTGGGCTTGGTGACCGATGAACAATAGGACCTAGAAAGATGAAAAGATGTGATGATGAACTGATGATACTTAATAGGATGAGCAGGTAACAGTCAAAATAGTAAGAGAGTAAAAGAGTAAATTACAAAGTGGGGCTGCAATAAAAAAAAAAGAGTATCAAGAGTGTCCTAATTGATACTCTACAGATTTGCCCTATTTGCCCAAAATGAAATTCTGTGGCGGTGTCCAGTATTTACACTTCTCTACCCACAGGAAATGGCAAAACCAGCGTTAGATCTTTTGCCTCTCTTGTCCCTTTGGTGTAAAGCGATCACAGACTGGCCGTTAGTAAACATGAGCGTGCTGTGTGCAGTTTACTGATGCCACATTACATGATTTCTGTGTATTGAAGTTGAAGTATTGAAGGGGCCACCCACATGCTAAGTTGCCTAGTACAGCTTTAATGCTGGTGACTTACTACACCATAATAATGATTATAGTGACTCACAAGAGTGGATTGTTAGCAGCCTCCATGTTAAACTATATTAAAGCAATAAGACCAAAAAGGACCATTTTAAACTCCCAATACTTACACTTTTTATTGTAGATCACTATAGAACCTTGTAGAATGCTTTTTCTCTACCCAGTAAAAGTGAATCATTATGTATAATCAAACAAAGATGTCTTTGACACCTAAGGTTTAACAGTTCATACAGCAACATGAAGAGGCAAACCTTCCAGGCTGCTTACAGGTGTGAAAGTGTGTAGCTGTGTCAACGCATGCTGTAGCAGGGAATTGTTGAGAAGGAGCTCAGTCAGCCTATTCTCGGTAAGAAGTGGTTTTCAAAAAAAGAGGCCATGGGATACAGTCACCTGGATTGTGTGTCAGTGTCACAGATATTGAGTTCCCAGTCAGGACTCAGACTGTGGACCAGGCTCCACTCGTAGGTCCGGCCAACGCTGATGTCATCACTGGTGCTACTTGTGGTCACCTCGGACAAGGCTCGATCGTCATCATCAACGGCATCCTGATTTGTGGAACAGACATTTCAACCAGTTCTGATTAATTCAGTGAGGGTCAAACTGGTCAGTGACTTCAGGAGCTCAGGGGATGTCAGAGAAGAAGAACGTTTGGAGAGTCAGAACTGTCAGGTTTAGTCGCTCAGAGAAACATGCTTTGGTATTTGTTTTGGTGTAAACTGGATCTTTATCATGTTCTTTCTTTTTCCTGTTATCAAAAGAGCACATTGTGATGCTGTCAGATGTTTGATCATGTCTACATTATTCAATAACAAAGTCACAAACAATTACACAGGTTATGACTCTGACAAAAGCTTGGCACAGCAATTACTCGATTGCTTTTGCCTATCACACAGCTTAAAGGACAAATAACAGAATACAACACAAATATATTGATATATTGCTTCCACTGACATTAGGCCTAACTCAGTAATATCAGAAGTCTCAGCATTAAGGTATATTTCACTTACTGTGACTCCTTCCCTTGGCCAAATCTGCTGTCAAGTCTTTCAGTAACTCTCCTCCTTCTCTCGTTCCCTCTCTCCATTCGTCTATCTTATCCAATACTTTTAGACTGCACCGAACGTAACTCAACCTAGTCTCTGGCCATGCTCATCATTATTTCATTGCTCTAGTGCTTTTGCATTACCAGAACCGCCCACCCACTTCTTTCTCACCCTTATCTTGATCCCTCCTTCATCTCTTACCCTCATTAACAGACAGTAGACAAAGTTTATCTAGATGGTTTAATTTTTGATCTCTTCAGTGTGCGCAGGCTGGAAGACTATACAGTGCTATCATGTCATGTTAAAAAAACTCTATTATGGTAACAGAATAAAAGAACTTTACTCCTGATGCTCCAGAAAGCTATTTTAACGTAAGTGGGCCAGGGTTGTGTGAGGGTACATGTGTGCATGTGTTATATGGGCATATTAGATTACAACCCATTCCCCAAGGATTCATTAATTAATGATACAGAGTCAAACGTCACCGTGTCATTTTGTCATCCCCCTCCCACCTCCACAGCAGTTTGGCTTGGTGAGTGCAGGTTTGTATCATCATATTAGTGTGCACCTGTTCTATCATACCTGGCATGATACAAATGATATGATGATATAAAGTCATTCATAAAACTTCGAAGAATGAGAGCAATGAATTGGCACCACTGTCCATGATCACATGATTATATGAAACTTTGCTATTACTAAAGTGGCAATCTGTTCTGAGATAAGCATTTTATTTTAAGAATGTCCCAAGTACATGGGGACAGATTGTTTCACAAAACCACTGAAACATGTCATGTGAAAACCTTGGAACAATTTTCAAGTTGTAACTTCAACTGAAGGATTACATGGGTTGAGAAAATTCTATTCTTGGTTTTATGAAACCCTTTCAAAACCTGAGGCCATGCAAACTCACCTGTTGGGCAACAGCAGTGGTATTACCAAGGTGCATGTGATCTGGCCGCAGGCAGGAGCTGCAGCGGGAGGGGTCAAAGGTGTTGGGCTGGAACCGGTGGCAGTAATAGTCCTCACCAGAGAGGGCCATGTTGTCACTGCTGGATCTCCCCCGTCATGCCGTAGTGGTATAGTCCATGGCTGAGTTTCTCTGAGGCACCTTAGCACTAAAATAAACTTTCTCTGATTGATTTTCACCAGGCACAGTTCAATAACACAGTATAAAAAAGTGTTGGATTCTTCTGAGCTATGCTTATAACAAACTAAATGAAAGGTTACCTCGTTTTTCACAATTCTACATTCATGGTAGAATTGTGTATTTATGCAGAGCAATAGCGCTGCATTTGGTATTAGAGGCGTATATTTAAAAAAAGAATTACATGCTGTTCTACCTATAAATAGAGCTCAATGAATCACGTATCCATGCCACTAAAAATGTTTGTTTTGTAGCTTTCCTTGAGATTATCTGAGCAAAATTAGTTAGATGGCTTCTTGAGTGAAACACACACGACTATTGATGGGATAACTTTGATTAGCGTAACCATTACACAGTAACTCAGGTCTATGTCCAGATACACACATTGAAATATCTGATTCAAAATGAGAGAAAATCAATATCTACCTTATTAACTTATCCCAAATCCTTAATTTTGAGGATGAAACGCTGAAATAGTGTTTAACATATTATTACCAAGAAAAGATCCTTCACTGAAAGCTCGGCTACTTCAGGTCAGGATGGAAACGGGGCTGGTGTGACCGTGAGGGCCATGGAGGCTGGGGACGTTTGTCATAAAAGAAACATTCATTGGTTCCCACTTGGGAGCAGTACAGAGAGGGGTGCCCTATCAGATATCATCACCTTTACAGGGGGAAACATGCTGCTTACTCCTCTCGACAGATGTCCTATGGTGGTAGGCCAGTTATACAGATGGCTGCTCTGACAATGCAACCACAGAGAGGAGAGAGTAAGAGTTACAACGGCCTGGCATGAGAATCGCCAAGCCGGGAATCATAGAACAATAATAGAATGAAGCATAGTATGTCAAGTAACATTATATCATCTATAAACTGATAACAAATGAAAAGTCTGTGAGACCTGCATCTACATGAAATGAGGCGAGGTCATTTATGTATCTCATGTTTTGCCCTCGGTTCGTAGGCAGGTGTGGTTACAATGTGTTGCCAAGTTGGTTCCCATTGGGGACTGTTAGTTATTTGTAGCAGAACCTGAACAATTTAATAACACAACTTTATTTTCTGTACCAACCCCTATGAGTCAGTATGTCTATGATTTTGCTTCATCAGGCAAGCATTTCCCATCAGATGACAAAGTGTTGAGATGGTTGTCCAGCGGGGATATCAGTGTTTGAATGAGCCACCAGAGGGGGCCTTTTATCTTGACAGAACCAACCAGTGTGTGTGTGTGTGCGTGTCTGTACACACACTAAGGACCAATGTGCACATGTAAACACAAATGCACACTCACATTTTCTATTCTCTCTCTCTTTCTCTCTCTTTCTCTCTCTCCCATCCTTTGAAGCACACACACAAACACACACACAAACACACACACAAACACACACAAACACACATACACACACACACAAACACACAAACACACACACACACACATGCACATGCAGAGTTAAAAAAAGACCACACACTGTCTGCTTGTGGATCCTACTCTGCTCATCAGAGATTCACTGAGATGGTGTGTATTTATAGATGCATTGCATTCTGTAGCTAGTTGAAGATAATGGGTCGCAATTGAGTGTTCAGGCCTAGTTTACCGAGTGAACCTGCCTGAGGGTAAACATAAAACATGTCCAGAGTTTGTGATGATTAATAGTAGGCTCAGTAAGGCTTGTTTTGAAAGTTTGAAGTTTTGTAAGTCCATCTCTGTTATTCTGGTGTCTTTATAAGCAATTTCACTGCATAATGCTGGCAAATAAAACCCCTTAGATAATGCAATTATACATTTCTGGCAAGTAAAATGAGAATTAAAGAGAGCTATTTCCACCTTTACTTTTGCGGAGTGTCACAGTTGCATAGCTACACTCAGTTGCTCTGGCAACAGTTGCCATAATGAGAGAAGAGATCCAGTATCCATGGAAATGCAGTGGGAAAAGTTCAGCACACACAAGTAAGGACTAGCAGGTAGACAAACACAGTTGAATTAGTGTATTTAAGTTATTCCATGTTCATTATTATCATGCGAGTTCTTTGTTATTTTTTCAGAAGAGTGACAGCTATTCATCTCTCTTTTGTTAGCACACAGAAAACAGCGGGCAGATTAAGGTTAAGTTGCACAGAATAGCATTCGAAAAGACAAACTTGTGAGCCTTTTTATATGTTTTGGGCCCAAAACAATGAAGGGTATATGAACGTTCACAGAGTATACCCACTTCTTTCTGTGAACATATTGGGCACAGCCTAACCTCCTAGTCAGTGAATGTACATTATTATTGACATACACAGGAGAGCGGGGTGACAGCACACTCACCTCTTCAGCAGCATCATTGAAACTACCTCTAACCTGCCACCATCATCAAAACTACCAACTTCTGCACAACTACTAAAGAGTTCATCTGCACTGAATGTTTTAGTTATCAATTTACAAAAATGGTTCAACTGTGAGAATCAAGATAAGAGTGCTTTGCCTGTGGCCAGTGCTCTTCCTTATCAAACTCAAGGGGACGTCACATGCCTCACTAGCTTTGGTTGCCCGAGAGTTGGTGAGATTTCAGAGACAGACAGTCCTTGTGCAGGTTTCAGCCGCCCCAACTCCCCCGTGTCTCAGTGCATCCAGTGTTGCAATTTAAGTGAGTAATATTGGTGGTAATGTCTTGTTACATCACAAATCCTCATTTGAACAGTATTGGAGCTACAGTATCGCTTATCAGAGTTGGACAAAATAACGTAAACACACACAATATATGACTATCAAGAGAGGTAGGGCCACACTTTGCCTTCCTGCCTCCTTGAAATGCTGTCAAGTCCTGATTTCACATTTCTCTGCAGTTCAAATTGCATGTGCGTTTCACAAACTTCATTCATTTCAATTTTCCTGGTTTCCTGATGAGGTAAGTTGTGTCATTTTACAACATTAGATTGTTTGAATTAGATTTCACATATCTTTGTTTGACTTAAGCGGGCTTAATCCTTTGTTGAGGATGTAATGTTACTGTAGTAGG
Organism: Gephyroberyx darwinii; assembly: GCA_900660455.1. Classification (NCBI taxonomy): domain Eukaryota; kingdom Metazoa; phylum Chordata; class Actinopteri; order Trachichthyiformes; family Trachichthyidae; genus Gephyroberyx; species Gephyroberyx darwinii. The sequence continues at coordinate 2,694 of CABFOQ010026650.1, read as the reverse complement.
CCTTGCTAAGAGTGTTTCCAGTAACGTTATTTGGTAAAATGCAGTAGTGAGCTGTTATTAGAGATTTGATTGGATGGATTTTCCAGGTTTTGTGCTTCTTACACCAGGTTATGAATCTTCCTGTGTTGATGTTGGATACAAGCGCTGTCCAAATGGAAGCCCTGCCATAAAAAACTGATTTGTGGAGCTCATGATGCACTGTTTTTGTTGACTGTCACAGAGGCATTGATTCAATTCTATTTTTGTAGTTTTATAGTGTTTACCACCTATCCTTTGACTTTGCTTTCCTCTTTGCTATATGTATATGTCTATATGTTTGGCATATGTTGATATGATTTTTGAGACTGCTTCTCTTTTGACATTAAATACTTTTGCGACTGATACATCTGCTATTTGGATACTCACTATTTTGCCTCTTTGGACTCTGTTTGCTGCCTTATGTTGCTTTGATAACTCACCTATAAAAGAGGTGATTGTCAGACCTCTTTTAAAGCTGACACATAAATTGACAACCAACTTAATACATATGAATTGTTTACTAAGTTTTTAAAAAATGAGATTACTTCAAAGTCCTTTTTCATGTGGGGTTTCCATTATTGTGTCCACTCTCTGTAGATTCAGGGGCCTTTGCTGGCCGGGACACACACTGTTCGCTCGCCTCGTGACATTGTGGGTTCAGGTCAGACTTTCAACCTGTATCACGTATCGCCACTTTCTCTCTCTAGTAACTTAAAATACTCACTACAAAAAAAGAAACAGGGCTCTATAACAAGAAGTCTCTAAATAGGAGGATGGCTCATAGATCACTAATTCAATCCCCATCTCTCTCATCACAACATGGAGGGTAAAAATTGATCCAGCTCTCCTGCCCCTAATCCTAGGCAACCCTAACCCAAAGGCAAGTATTGATCCTGACCAGCACTCCTACTCTTAAATATCCAGAGCAACCTCCTGAACTCCACTCACTTTCTCATTGTCAGATGAACAAGCTCTCATCATTTATCCATTAGTTCGATGTTTTGTGTACAGTAACTGTTTATCATGTCAAATCCTGCTTCGCAGAGAGGAGACAAGTAGTTCAGGTACTTTTTGCATCATTTTCCATTTACCATCATTGCTATATAATCGATATAGTCCCTAAGTTTCAAAGATAATGATATTATCTGTATCCTAAATCAATATCATGTACATGTTATGTACTGATTCTAATGCTGTGCTACAATATCCAACTATCCATTTTGACATGCCAGTTTACCTGGGCTTCATCATCATCGACACTGGGAAAGTCACCATTCTACCATCTAAAACTGCTGACAGATCAGTTTTACACCTCACATTTTATTGCATTGAACACACAGCAGATATACTTTATAACATAATAACTATTCGTCAACTTGATGAATCTTTGTATAGAGAGAGAGCTGGCAGAATTTGAAACCTTCAATGGCCTAAAAAGCAATGCAGATATCATTATTATCTCTTATATAAACACTTTTATTTAGTCTGGGGACTTTTATTTTGACTAACTGTTTTGTTATATAAGCCTGAAAGAAAATAAAGCAACAGCGGCAACAATGAATTTCACTTTTTGGCAGACATAAATAGGTATAAATAGTTAAATAAATATTTTTTTTTGTTTTTTTGTCTTATGCATCTCGGCGTTTCCAGTGTTAAAACACACACTGTATACAGTACTTATTTGGAGTAAATTTATTCATCCAGCGGGAGTGATTGGCCTCTCGCTCCCTCCTACCCTCCTCGGCCTGCTTTTCTAAAAACATGTTGACCTGGATCTGCTTTCAAAGTGAGAAATGAGGCAGTCGCCTGCTTTCAAGTAAATTGGCTCTCATGCCATACGAGGGGGAGTCATCAAGCAGGGCCACAGAGACACGCTACAGAAAATAGCTCCCATCATCTGCTGATCAAATTGAAAAAGATCTTTGATGGGAGGAGTTGTTACAATGGTGGTTAGGGCTTTGGTGTTGATTTCTGCCATTGACCTCTCTTAAACGAGTGTTGCATTGGGGAGAGTCGTGTGTGTGTGTGTGTGTGTGTGTGTGTGTGTGTGTGTCTGTGTCTGTGTGTGTGTGTGTGTATGTGTATGTGTGTTTGATACATTTGTATGTGCATTTAGGGAGTTGATAAGGAGAACTGATGGATGATCATGAAGACAGAAATACAGAACTGCCTTTAGCAAGATATGCTTCTAAAAAGCAATAATATGTGACTGCCACCAAGATGAATGCTATTTCTATACACAGATGGCCCTTTTGGCAGTGAGGATGGTCTTTCCTTCTCCCTGCTGAGTGATATGTCACACTTCATGACTTGGTATTCACTAATTAGAGGGTCTACTAATAGACACAATCTTTTGCATTTATAGTGTTATTGCAAGAGGGACCTGCTGCCACACAGGCCTGTTTTTCATCTTCATGCTAGAACAAACATTCATTATTGCTATATTATGGATTATTATTGTTGCACTATATCTGGGTACAACCCACATTCATTTCTCAAATGCAAGGGACAATTTAACTAGTTGATGAGAAAACTTTCTGTCGTGAATAATCTAGGAAAACGGCAACCTTACAACAAAACAGTAACACCTTTCATTTCATTCAGACATGTTAGATCAACCCCCTCATTCCTTCTTCTGTCCATCCATCCAGTTTATCCCCTAACCTCCGACCTATG
>CABFOQ010026647.1:25444-48968 GCA_900660455.1 Gephyroberyx darwinii | reverse complement strand
AGGAAAAATTACAGTGAAAATCATCTTGTGTCTTCTCAAAATTTAATTTTGCATCCAAGTAGGTAGGTAGGTACTTTATTTCCCCCCGGGGATTAATAAAGTACCTACCTACCTACTTGGATGCAAAATTAAATTTTGAGAAGACACAAGATGATTTTCACTGTAATTTTTCCTTTTGCAAGAGATGTGTGGAGTTTTGCATTTTGAGAAAATGCACTACAGTTTCAGAAAACGTGTAAACATTTGAGAAAAACTGTGATAGTTCTGGAATTGAACTGAAAACTGCAACTCATGAGCCTTGCATTTACAGCTCCACTGAGATGACTTTCAACACCATACAGACAACATCCCACAAATTGGCAATGGGAGAAAATCTTGTGGGTGCAGAGCGACAACATAATGTCAATGAAAACCCCTAAAGGATTAAAGCATTGCTGGAGTTGTGTTGATGAAAGTGTTGTTTTGAGTTCAGAGGAGACAATGTGACAGGCTATTGAATATTCATGAAAATGATATGGGGGGTGGGGGGGCTTATGCAATGAGAGGTTGGGAATATGAAAAGCAGGCAACTCTTTGTGTCTAATGTCTAACACACCTAGAGCATATTTTCGGAGGAATGAAAACAGACTGCATGATGACGCATTAAAGAGATGCCAAGCCTGTGAAAGAGTAGAACCAATGCAGGCTATATTGAGAGACCATCTGCTTTATGCACACACACAAAAATCACGTAGAGTTCCTATCAGAGAGAGAGATGGAGAGACAGAGAGGGAGAGAGGTGCCAGACGGAGATCCGAGTAATGGAACAGTGAGAGAGAAGTGATACCTTCCAGTCAAAAGGTTAACCATAGCACAGGAAGAGCTTCTGGGCCAGTATTGCTTTGAAAGACGTGTTATTAGCTCCAATCTCTTCAATCTGGTTACTTCTGGTACTGAACATTCAAGGTTAAGCAATCCTAGATAGTAAAGAGGACAAACTGAAAATTAGACAAAGACAGTCATGGTTTTTCACTGAAGTCACCTTTTATTTTTCAATTTGCCATCAAGTCCATTATTAGGTGGGAGAGCTCTCCTCCTCGCTGGGAAATGGTCTCGTGCAAAGTGGGTTTCCAAGCTTTTCCTTTTTGACTTGAAAAAGTGCAGAAACACTGGTTAAGCCAAACCTTTATGGTTAATTCAACGTAGTCTGTCTCTGCATGCAGTTACCTCTGTGCTTAGTGAGATGTAGGCTATTCCCATATTGATACAATGTTAGATGGGTTTTTAATTCATAAAATAGGACCTAGCACATTTACAGGTGGGGTTTTCCACAGGAGACAAGCCAATGAGTGCCAGACAATGACAGTAAAGTATTTGAAAGCCATGCTTACCTGTGATTGGCAAATTTCTTGACTCCTTGACTCCACCAATCTCTAAGCAGGCTGAAAGAAATGGTAAGAATGATTTTGAGCCACTCTTTGACCCTGGTCTGAATAAAATGTACACGAGTGGTGTACAATGTGTACAATGGTGGACCCACAGCATAGCATCCCCATGAACCTGGGGAAGTGCCATTGATTTATGTGTAACACTAGAGACCGCCAGTGAGCCACGTCATTCGTGTAGCTCCGGGCAAACGTGAATGGTGAGTAAATGTGCCTTATCGTCTGTAGGCCTACTGGCTGTGCTGTGATGGTATGAATATAATAACGCAGGGCGAGTTTAATACCATTAGCCTCTCACTAATCAAAAGCTTGATAGACATGCCAAAATATGAAGGAGCGATAAACAACTTAAGCAGACTGATAGGTGATAGTGATGGGCATCCGGGCTGGGGCTCCCAAATGCATCGGATCATTAAGACTCAATTTATTCCACACCGAGCAAGGACGATCGTAGTTTCTGAGCTGCTTCAGGGAAAACCAAGCCTTGAACAGTCGCACTTTTGCACTGCTGCCTGTTGTTGGGCAACATCGATCGATCCCAACCTGTCGCCTATACTAATACTAATGAATATTTCTATTCAAACCATCAGGGCATCGAAGCACATTATTTTCCCCAAGCAGGCAATGCTTCATTGTAAATAAATGCACACAGGTTGCTATAAGTTTAAACACGTTTCTCTGCTGATGTGCCCACAGCCCGTTCTTTACATTTGTTTCCACCTGTGCTTGATAGTAATATGCGCTTCTCTTACTGGCCATCAGCCACAGACAGACTTCTACAATTAAATCTACTATTTATCATTTAGGATAGCTGTCATGATTACCTCACTATCGACCAAAAGGTGGCTGCAAAAAGCATTTCATGGCCATGTAGCCTACTGTAAATAAAAACAATATAATGCCCCAAGCAATACGTACTATCTACACTTCATGGCTACTTCTTTTTACAAATGTGTATAATTTCATATGATATTATATGATACGATATGATAATCATTGTATAGTTGTCCAAATGAAAGTGAGCGCAAAGTCTCGGTGAGATGTGATGGTGGAGACCAGAACCTCTGGGGGAACCGGCAACGTTGAGAGCGCGCGGATTCATAGATCCAGCTGTGAGTAGACCAGCTCCTACCGACTTATTTCACGTCACCCCGCCCGTCTGCCGTCTCCTCCCTACAACCTTTGCTGCGACCATCCCTTTGAGCGACTCTGAGCTGGGAGAGAGAGAGAGAGAGCGGGAAAGAGAAGGCGAGAGAGAGAGAGGCGAAATACATGCAGACCCTAACATCACCTACACTACCTGCTCCAGCAAAACACGGGGAGGACGCACAAGTGCAGGCGCGTCCATGCGTGCCAGCCGAAGACAATAAACGGGCACCACCAATCAACATTGGAATGAGAGTTAACCTTAAGAACAGTTTAAAAAGAACGCAGCTTTGCTAAAAAAAACAAAAACAAAAACAAAAAAAGAAGGCAAATGAATACATGTTAAGAAGAGTCATGCATCTGAACGGAGAAGAAGATAACAGCAAAGGTGAGCCAAAGATATCAGATGTCATCATTATCAGCCATCAATGGATAATTGCAATCCATGCTCTGTCTCCCTGTAGTTCAGAGATCTCGCGTTGGTTGCTAAACGCCCTTGAGTATGTCATGTTGGTCTCGAGTAATGATGCTGGGGGTCATTGCAACAAGCTGTTGGTAACTGCTAGTTGTACTATCGTCAATAGACGTATCATTCACCAAAACGCACCAAAAAGCCTGTATTATAACGGCAATCGCCCATAAGGTATGTTGCATACACCCAAGGTGGCAATGGAGTGACTATCACAATTAGGCTGTGAGACAGGCACTTCAGCACTTGTTGTGCTCGTTCTGGATCCGTTGTGGGTTTTCGCATCCACGGTCGTTTTCGCACGAGCTGACCCGAGTTTAAACGCACAAGGTCATCCGTTCTTCATCATGTTAACGGGTAACCTACGGTATTTGTGTCTTTGCGTACGGGACGCGTGTGTTTGTGTTGTCGTCCAGTACACTCGCCACGATCGGTGTCCTCCATCGTGGTCGGAGGGAGGAATTAGGGACCAGACAAGGTATTAAATGAAACGAGCACTTATGCAACCGATACAGGCGGGATAAGTAATGGTGGAGTAAGTAGAAAGAGCAATGTGTTGCCTTTCTGCTTTTCCACAGAGGTTATTATTATTTTTTTTACCCTCATTCTTTGAACTAAGGTTGAGGTCACAGACAAACACCTGATGCTGAATGAGATTTGCCTTTGAATGTCTTTAGGCGTGACGCAGCCTGTATCTTATACTTAACCAACAGAGACAGGACATGGTCTGTGCCACCATAGGCTACTCCTAGGTCATAAGTTCATCACATTTGAAATGACTGATTTATATACCTCTATATGACCATGATCTATATTGTGGGACCTGTCACTTACTATATTTTTCTATGTCTTGTATCAGATCCATCCATAATTTACATTGCAGTCATTTAGCAGATGCTTTTATCCTAAGTGACTTACAGTATAAAGGTACTTGACACTATGTGGGGACTGAACCCACGACCCTGAGACTCTCATGCTCTACCGACTGGGCTGTCCTGGCCGGACATTTAATCACATTTACTGGTCTTACGTCAATACAAGTCCATTTGAATATAGGGGTTAAGTGTTGAAGACACTCAACCTGTCAGTGGAATAGTAAAATAAGTTTATTGTGTTAGAGTGAAACATTAGCAGTCCAGAACTGGCAGAATCAAAGTCTTTTAGTTAACAAGAATGCAACTTTCCCCACACTGTTAGTGCTAGAAACCTGTTAGCAGCCACCATTGTTATCATTTACTTTTTCTCTGTCTCAATAACATACCATTATTGATATCATATTGCTGTCAAGGGAATACAATATTCTCTTATTGCAACTGTATTTTCTTTGTACAACTTTCTTTTAAGGGCTACAAATATCTCTGTTGTTACCAGTTGAAACATGCAGCATTGTAAAGTTTCCCATTTGGTGAGTGTTACCCTGCAGCATCAGTGGTGTGGTTCCACATCCAAAATGTCTTATGGCCTCATTGCCAGATATGGTTTCACCAGGGACAAGAGATGAGTCACCATCTGCAACTAAAAGTGATTTCATGATTACATGACAGCCTTGACTGAGTGTCTGTGTGTGTGTGTGTGTGTGTGTGTGTGTGTGTGTGTGTGTGTGTGTGCGTGCGTGTACGTGTGCGCGCATGTGCCTGAACGAGTGAGAGAGAATTTGTGATAGAGAGAGAAGTGTGCATGTGCAAAGGCATTGTCAAAAGGTTGAATATGTCTACCAAACCTAATGGCATGTTGAAAAACATTTTTTATTGTACTGACCTAAAACAAGTTGCCTACTGTAACCTATATATGTAACTGAAGCAATTTGGTGGGCTTGTAACAGCAACAACAACAACAACAACAACAATGATAATAATAACAGTAGCTATTTGAAATGCCAGAAAAAGTCTCTTTAATTCAATTGATATTTACATTGGGTTAACGTAACTTAAAAGTAGACCCATATATTTCGTCAAGTAACTATCATTCATCATAATGACATAACAATGATGAGAGCAAGTAGAAGCATACCACAGGGAACAGAATATTATGGTGAGAAAGCATGAACAAACTAGAAATAGGCCTACTCTTTATATTAGTCTACAAAGTGTAAATCTGCGGTTCTGCCAAACCATCATTATTCTGACAATGTAACCTAATGACACATTCTTCTTTCTGCCTTGGGGCTATAGCCTGGGCTATAGCCTATTCTACCACTTAAACCCAACAGAAACAGGTGGATTCTGTTTGCTTAGCCTGTATATTGTGTCAAAATGAATCAGATCAATATCTTACATTAATTAACAAAACTTTGTAGTGTAAGCCTCCAGCCTTAATTGTCATGTTGAATTACCTTGGACAGGCTAGGGAATGCAAAAATACATCTAACAGAATTCCTGGCAAAGGCAATCTATTTCAAGATTAATGTTAGGGCAGCATACTCAAACAGGCAAATATGCCGATTGAATGGCTCACTATTTGCAAAGTCTATAATTTAACATTTATATAAAAAACAAATGTGACAAAACTTGTCTGTAATGGAGCCTATATTATATTTGAGTATTACGACTGCAAATAGCCTAAACCTGTCCTATTTCTCAAAATTCTCTGAAAGAGAAGTTTTTTTTGTCATCCCGTCATGGACTCGATACTTTTTAACCTATTCACTGTAGCTGTCAGTATTGTAGTATTAGGGTGACACTTTCCTCTCAGGTATCATTTACTGTAATGCAGTTCACAATTGTCACAAAAGTGCATCCAAAACATCTTCAAGAGTCTTCTGTTTCTGTATGCACTGTTGTTCTATCATTGCAAAAGTATTGTTTGTGGGAAAGTCCATCATGGCTGCACATTCAGAAGGGTTAAATTTACAAATTTCGAACAATGACTTGGTATGAGTTTCTACATACCAAGTCACCTTGGGGTACAGCATTAAAACCAAATGAAACAAAGTGGCAAGGTATGTCTTTTTATGAAAGGAAGTAAATGTTAATGTTAAAACTTAACAGTACGACCATAAACCTGGCTCTCTGTCTACATGAGTGAGGGATATGCCCCTCCACATAGTCCTCAGAAGCCTCTATATCATTTTGTCTAGAGGAGGAGGGACATTCTCTCCCTATATAGGGCAGACATAACGTCACTGGGCAATTCAAAATAAGTGCAGAGTAGTCTGGTGAGATACCTCAGTCATGCTATCAGAGAACTGGAGATATGGTAATAACTGCAAGTTATCTTTTAATCACTCGGTACCTCACTATGGGGATGTGCTGATTCGGTATTGCCAGCAAGCTTATCTTGAAGACTGACTGCCCAGCCCTCTTAGGCTGACAAACTCTGTCCCTCACATGAGCCCACACTCAGGACAGTGTACAGGAGGGGACAGGAATATCAAGCTCATAAAACCTCATAAAAGCGTGAGGTGGAGCCTAACATGCCACTGATCATATATCTTGGATAGAAATCCCCTTAAAAAGGGCCCAAGATGTTACCATGCCCCTAGTAGAATGTGTATGTGGGTCTGCACGGGCCTGCATACCCTAACTGGAGCAGGCTAAAGCAATCGTCCCCACTATCCAGTGGGAGAGGCGTTGCTTGGTCATCACATAACATATGAAGCCATTGTGCATGAGCATGCAATCTCTTCTAAAGATTCCAGGAAGAATAGTTGGATTCGTCAGGCTACTGGATTAGCCTTGGGTAGCCTTTTTCCATCATAGCAAGAGGGGTGCCTGCACCATTGGCCAAGCGATGCCAAGCTTGGTCGTAGCCTGTCTACACACATCCTGTAGATCCACACTGTGTGTTGGTGGGGGGTGGAACCCTGCTAGTATTTTCTGCTTTCTTCCTCCTGATGAAGGCCTAAGACAAGGAAAGAAAGAGGAGATTGTCAATTTTGTCTTCCAGGGAAAGGAGAGCTTCAGACATCCCCATAGCATCATCAGTCATCATAGCATGCCGGTCATGGATTGGCAGCATCAAGCTGGTCACCTCAGCTAGTGCCTGGTGTGACCCTGCCACACCGTGTCCATACAGCAGAAAAATATTTTCTCAAATATTGAATGTTGAAATAGTGTTTATTTGCAACTAAATGTTTTTAAAGATAGACCTTTACCTTTCTAATAATGTGTTATGACATAACATATTATCTGTGACTTTGGGTAAGAATTTATCATGTTCACAAATATTGATTGGCCCATCCTAGAACATAAGAGTAAGATATATTGCTTGTTCAGCTGATAACAATGTGATGTTGTGAAAAAATGCTACGTCATTTGCAATCTAGTCAAGTCAAGTCAAGTTTATTTATGCAGCCCTTTATCGGAAACAAGCCTCAAAGGACTTTACAGGCCTAACTGGGACACGCTGATAGACAATCCGATTTATGACAGAATCAATTATCAATCAATTATGATGATTACAGAATATGATCACAACAAAAGCACATGAACAGTAACAGGTTGAAGAGGACTGAAAGGACCTAACAGAGAGGAGGACATAACGAGTCTACATAATCTGTCTAAGGCAGCCTAACCTGGCCGGCACCTCCAGCCTAACGCCTCTATGAAGACAAGGAAAAATATATATATCCATATATTATGTAGTGTGTACTCCTTTAGTAGCACACAGCCAAATCTCTGTCCACACACCTAATACATTTTGTGATGAATGAGAGGAATGGTTGTACTGTGGAGCATATAGACAAATAGATACTTTTCTGTAGTGTTGTTGTAATCTCATACCTCTGGAATAGGTCAGGTGTGAATGTCAGATGTCAGCGAGGCACCAATGGAAGGTGTAAAAGAGGCTTTTTATTAATCAATGACATGGATTTTTTGAGGTAATTGCCTATTATTACTAGTATCCAGATTAAGCGTGAAATGTCTTCTAATAACGCTATAGTTAAAAAATAATGGGCTGCAATCTTATTAGTGGTTTGAGACAGAGTGAGAGAGAGAAGAGGGAGAGCAGCAATTAATAGCATCTGAAACAAATGTATTTTTATCCCCTGTTTAACTCTGAGCCACAGTGTGGGGAAGCAAGCCACATAGATTTACAGACTCGAGGGGCGAGACAGTAAGGCCGTGAAAGAGGAGATATTGCTTTGTTCTATTTACCTACACATATTTACAACCAAAGAGGCAAAAGAAGAAAAAGACATAAAAAGATTGGCTGAAAAGAAAAGAAGTCAGACAGGAGGGGACAACTAAACAGATACAATTTATCAGAGGGAGAGGAAGAGTGAGAGATAGAGATAGAGAGAGAGAGAGAGAGAGAGATGTGTGTGTTGTATGTGTACAAGCACCATGTCAGAACAGGGTGTGAATGTTACGTTAGGACCTCAGAAAGGAGTTCAGGGTTGGACACATGATGTCCACTTTGAAATTAAGCTATCAAGTTAAATGTGGTTCAGTGGTGATTCTACAGAAACTTCTTCAAAAATCTTCAAATTTGTAATCTTTTTTTCCTCAGTTTGAAAGCATTATGTGTTAGTCCAAGTTTAAGATACACAAATCTACTAAAGGTACAGTCACACATTCACAAATTCAACTCTGGTTCAGCAGTGATGCTATTTGTCAGATATGTCCAAGCATTATCTGTGTACATGCTCAAGACACGTTTCTGTGCTTCAAATTATTGTCTCCATTTGCCTCTCCTGTTCTCTCCTCTCCTCCCCTCCCCTCCCCTCCCCTCTCCTCCAGTCCTGGTGATGTTTACCCTCTGGTCCCTTGGTTCCGGCCCCCTTACTTTCCCCTCCTATGTCCTTTGAAATTATTCCTATCTGGATGCATACACGCAAACAGAGGGCCAGAGACTAACTAGCCCACTACCAGTAGTGTGGGTTGAAAATATAGGGGCTGGTGGAGAAGGACAGAAATAGATAATTGGAGACAGAGGCAGAGAGGAAGACAGTGTGAGAGAGCGGCAGTCTAGGTTTTGAGAGAACATCTATGTTATGCCTCCCAGAAGTGAGTGCTTTTGAAGAGGGAGCAAAAGAGAAAGAGACATACAGCATGCCTTTTAATCATCTCATTGGGCTCATTGAAGCAACACTGGTCTCCAGAGACCGTACATGGAGAAAGTAAAGGGGAGAGGAAGGAAGAAAAAGGAGAAGCAAGAGGGAGGATGTGCCTTCTTTGATGCCGATTTATGATTACGTATTTGGAGGAATATACTTTCTCTGTTTGGATTAGATACTGACAATGATAACAACACTACATTTAAGTATCTTTTAAAACATTTTGCAGCATTTGTTTTTTCCATCCATCTCTTGACATTTGACCTCTTGAGAATGTATTGTAATGTCTGCAGAGTCTTTGGAGAGCTTTGGCACAGGTGTATTCGGCACTCAGTGGAGACGGTGCTTACAGTGTCATGGAGACTATGGTAGATAGACGAAGCCTTCTTCAGTGAGATGTTAGCGGCAGGAGGTTTAGGCACACACACACACACACACACACACACACACACACACACACACACACAGAGATAGATAGATAGATACATTTCTTGTGACCCCTATCTGAGCGTGTAGTGAGGAGTAAGGCAGGGGGCTGTTTGCGGTTTGGTCACCTGCCCAGATTGGACACTACAGAGAGGGAGCACTTTTGCATCAAAAGGATGAGTGCAACTTGGCTCCCCCCATATTATCGAACAGTATAGTGTACGCCAAAATGAATTGTTCAAGTGCAGGATTGATGGATGGACGGAAGAAACACGTACAGGAAAGAGTAAAAAAAGACTAGGAAATACATAATACATAATCCAGATACAAGATGTGTGTGCCCCACCTAAGACTGGCAGAAGAAACAGGATATTATAAGAACAGATATCAGCAGTCTAGCCAGGAACAGATGGTGAGACAGATCCACGCACAGACAGACTCTTCCTGCCAAAACAGGACTGACTGAATGTCAACATGCGCATATACATGCACACAGCCTAAAGCCTAAAAGTAAGCTATATACACCACAGCACTTGTAGATGAAGGAGATCCTGTGATTTTAAAGGTTGTACCCTTAACATTGCAAAAACTTCCCTAACCCTTCATTTCCTCCCTCCTCCATCTTATTCCACTAACTTTCAGCATCCACCCTCAAATTTCTCCTTAATATATCGCTCTGAAATATGTTGTGGTGATACATTCTGCAGTTACTTGAACAATGCGCTTTGTACTGTATCATTTGCTCCAATTTTCTCCAGTTCCCAACTAAAAACTTTGGATACTGTTTTTGTGATGGCATGTGGCAGATGGCGGGGCTTTACGCTGGCGAAGTGGTATTTTTCGTCAGTCACACACATTTTTTTTCTGCTTCATTCACTTTGGTGATTCGCCGTGAACTTGACTGCGCCTAAGTGGGAGGAGCGGCGCAGTAGGGGTGTGTTAGTAACGATCGAACAGCGCAGTGCAATTTTGGTGTCAAGGATTACAGGGATTTGTGCTTGCATCGCCTGCCTGCTCAGAGCATGTCAAAGGCGCATGGTGCAAGGCACAGTTGTGTTCTGTGCTATTTTCGCAGCTTTACCAAACGATGCGCGCATGAACAGATCCTAAGCATCCACACTCCAATGGTGTCTGGAAATTTGAGATGCTCCCCAGGTCAACATTCAGCTGCCAGATTTATTCTGTTCTGAGAACTGGCAGTCTTGGCTGTGGTTTCTCAACCATCTTGATGAAAGCAGTGGCCTGCCTTGCTGGCCAGAGTGGCTTTGCCTTGGAAGATGTTTCTGTAAATGGTGTCTGCGAAAGCCTTCAGCACCTGGTTGTTGCACCAACAATAGTGTCCGTCTTACAGGGCTGTCAGGCAGCAGCTGAGGACGTGCTCTAGCATTCCTCTCCTGAGGCACAGAGGGCATGATGGTGAGTCAACCTTTCCCCAGCAGAAGAGGTTGGACAGGCTTTTGTAGAAGCAATGATATATTTTGCAAAAATGCTGGGCAGGATGCCTTCCCCTTCCCCTTTGACATTTCCCATTCTTCTCATCCATTCCTTTATCCGTTTCCTTCCCCACTGTACATCACTCTTTCCCATTGATCTGTGTTTTGTATGTGCAGTATGTGTGCATTCCCTGGGTAACCAGCAACTACACATATCTGTATTTTCTCCTTCCCTCATCAGTAGTCTGCTCACTCTTGGAGGACAGCTCTTATTGTCTGTTGTTTGTAGGCCAGCACTGTAAATTAGTGTGGTCTGGTGTGCTGGGAATGAGTCTGTGTCTGTGGGTCTGTGTGTGTCGGAGAAAAGGAGAGGCAGAAAAGATAGCAGTGATAGGGATGCAAAAGATCTGTCCTTGTCCATGTATCAATTCATTTAGTGTCAAACGCATATAGAGCATTAAAAAATCCTGAACACCGGTTGGACCTGACTGATACGCCAGCCATATTCTACTTGCCACTTCAACAAAACACTCAGCACCTACAGTAGGATTGATATTATGATTGCAATTACAATAGACGTATCAGTTATCAGCTATCTATCCACTCAGCTCTCCCCAGGGAAGTGAGGTGGAGATGAGTGTGTGTGTATGTTTATAGGTTGACATAATGGGACTTCAAATCCTTTTTTAAATGTGCGTTTGCAATGGTGTGTGACAATGTTGGCATCAATTTTTGTATCAAAGTCATACCAAATGGTTTCCTATCCACATCACTCCTGTGCCTTTCTCTTTCAATTTCTCTGTTTTCCGTATGTGTCCCAAACCATTTTACATTCAGATACTCAATTTATAGTGACAGAAAGTGGCCCTGACGCCATCCAGAATGGAGGGAGAGGGAAAGGAAGAGGATGGAGAGCCATGAGAGCTCCCCTTTGAGGGTTTGGGAGAGCGGTAAAGGTGCAAGGTACAGAGAAAACAAAACAGAGAGGTGATTTGAAGACTGAACAAAACATGGATGGGAGAGAGGGAGGAGTTCAATGTGTATTTTTGTGCGTATGGCACTCTTAAAAACAAGGCTAGGCCAGCTGAGCCCCACAATACACAGTAGTTCTAGAGTCCTAGAGGCGCCCATGAGGCTACTGTAGAGACAAGCCCAAATCACTGTGTGTGTGTGTACAGCGTGTGCACTTGTGTGTGTGTAAACTTTTAAGTGTGGCAAAGGACTGGGGGGAGGGGAAGATGAATAAGAAAAGAGTGAGAGGCAAAAGTGTATGAGAAAAGAGAGGCAGAAAGGATGGAGAGGCAGAAAGGATCAGGTTTAAGGAGAGGTAGAGCGAGTAGGATGTGAAAGGAGGGGCTCTGGGGGTGGTTGGTGAGTTTTCTGGTTGTTTACTTGGTTGGACTGATGGTTGCTGGAGGTTGTGGAGTTGCAGGAAAGAGACGGAGACAGCTGGGTGACGGAGCAGCCAGTGTTTATTTATAAATAAATGCTTTGAATAATTTAAAAAGAACCATCAAGTGGCCATGTGGGCTATTCCCAAGTTGGATAGTCAGGCGTTACAAACCCAAATCCACATTTTTTAGGGAACAGTACACTGTCAGAGACAGACCTTCACATACAACATCATGTAATATTCTCAAAAAAGGTGCACAACAGAAAGCTCTGGTGGGTCTCAGTGGAAAACAAAATTAGTTCATTTGCCTGCCAGAAAACAGACATCATTGAACTACAGTTTGTCCCATATCTTCTTAAAATCTGCACCAGTTAAGAAGACCTTAGTCCTTCATGCTATAATCTCCTCTCTGTCTGTGCACTTTTTTTCTCTCTCTGTGTGTCTGTCTCTTTCTGTCTTACTATTTACATATGCCATAGTATTTACAGTGCCTGCTCCTTGTGATGGTGTCCTACATTGCTGTGGCACTGTGGCCCAGAACCATAAAACAATGCCACTGCATGGATCACAGGAGCACAAATCAGAGAGACAGAGGCAGAGATAAATGGGAAAAAGAAAAAGCAGGGATTGTATGACAGAGAGACAATGTGTGTGTGCGTGTGTGTCTATCTGTGTGTGACAGAGGTGTGTATGGAGGGGGCTTATGGAGGAGGCTATATAGGAGACTGAGAGTTAGTTGAAAGGTAAAGAAGCAGACTGAGCCAGTGTTTGTTGTCTCTTGCTCCATTTCCAGTGCTTTCATCCGCAACATGGCAGAGATGGAGTAGGATTTGTACTCATCCTCCAGGGCCAGACGTTTAAGGCCTCCACCAAGCTTAAAGCACCACTGTCACTCTGTTTTCAGCCACAAACATTATTTATGTTTACTGACAGTAAGACATTAAAACAAAAATCCAAACTATAATTTCTTCCAAATGTTACGATATCTAAAATAAATTGTGAAACTGCCTGTCTCTTCTAAGTGTTTGGCATGGTGCCTCACAGCAAGAAGGTTCTGGTTTCAATTCCCGCCTGGGGCGCTATTGACTCTGGGGTGCCCAGGTGGGTTATCTCCCAGACCTTTCTGTGTGGAGTTTGCATGTCCTCTTCTACAATAAGGACCCCAATTGAAAAAACATGCAAGAAAAACGTCCCGTCCCTGACCACGACGAGGACCCAAGACCTGGTGCCGTAAAGGGCTGCCCACTGCTCCTGGCAGCATCAGCATCAACAGGATGGGATAAATGCAGTGAACTAATTTCCGCAGCCACCCTCCCTGAATACTTGTGTGTGTTTGGCGGCCACCACTGACTGCGTGCTGTGTGTGTGTAACATAAAAAAATGTGGATTAATAAAGTGTTCTTTCTTTCTTTCTTTTTAAGTTGAGAGAGTTATAGGTGTTCAGTGGAGTTGTGATAAAGATTATGGGGTGGGGTTTGAATGGGACTTTCTAAGCCTTCAGATCAGTGATTCTTTTTCTACTGTCAAGCCTATACACCAAAACACATTGCAAGTGGTTTCATCATCCATCTAGACTCTCATGATAAAAGGGCTGCACAACTTTTGAGTTGTTGTGTTCATTGGGGTATCATATTATTTGGTTTCGACGCCCACCAAAGCTACTTGAACTTCAATGTTCAAGTTGGTTCACATAGTAGTAAACATAAAACTAAACAGCGTGCTGCACATGAATTAATAGGGAGAAAAGTATACAGTCGAGGTTCATCCACTCTGTTCTGGATGAAAAGCATAGGTATCCATATTCAGTGGCTTGTCAAGAGCAGCAGTTTGGCTGGAAGGACGGTAGATATCCAAACCATATACTACATTCTACAGTCTTGCAAGGGGTTCATTGGCAATTCATTAAACTGAACTGAGATTGCATAACAACATTGGAATTCATCACTCCCACCGTGATATGCTATGGCATTTGTGCTTTTTCATTGTTCCAGGGGTTGCATGGGATGCAGGCATTTTGCATCCCTTCCACAATGGTCCAAGCTTCTCACACTCCAAAAAACATGACAACGTGTTCTCAATGTCCGAATGATAGCTTACGAAAAAAGTTATGCACCTTTGATTTGTACTATAATAATACCTATGCATTGATTTATACTATACCTACACATGGCCAGCTGCATAACCTATCGGTTAGGGTAAGGTTTTCGTCATGGTTACATAAGAGAAACTTTTGCTGAAATTGAAAACTTAACTCACAGCAGAAAACTTTTTGTAGGAGTTGGGAATTGATCCCAGGTAGCTGGAGGTGAAAGCAAACATATACATCCATCTGTTACTTTCCACTGCACTATTTCAATATCAAACTCTGCCTGTTTCAGACACATGAGCTCTGGCTCCTGTTTCACTTGATTCATAGCATATCATACAAAATTATGGTACATTACTTTCCGTCACTATATCTACGAATTTGTGATGAGAATACTGTCTAGAGAGTTAATATGGAAAACGTTGTAGAGATACAGTATCTCCTTTCCATTTCCGATCTACTACAACTCCAATTAGTCAGTACTGTTCTAAGCACCTAACAGTATCTCTCCTCTTCCGTGTAATATTCACCTCCAATAGGGGGATGTCAGACTTTTCAAGTTTCTGAAGGATTGTACGTTCTCATTCTCATTCAGCAACCCCCTCTAGGTCATTGTTGATGTTCCCTTGCCTCAGATCTCTTTCACCACCCCTTCTACCCGTCCCTCTCTCCATGTCTCCCGGCCATTTGGTTCATTCTGGAATCTACCAGAACAGCTTGGTGAGTCACCTTTCATGTCTGAGTAATTATACACACCCACAGGCACACGCATGCACAACAATAAACAAATGCAGAACTAAACAACTTAGTTTGCTCATATATTGACTCAATGACAAGGTTTGGAACATTGTTGTATCCAGTACTTCGGCAAACAGTAATGAACCTGTCTGATGAAAACTGAAAGAATTGTGAAAGGGAAAAAAAGAGGCGGAGCGTTCTGCATTCAAAATGTCCAACATGGATGTCTTCAATTTCCTTCTA
This sequence comes from Gephyroberyx darwinii, assembly GCA_900660455.1. Taxonomy (NCBI): domain Eukaryota; kingdom Metazoa; phylum Chordata; class Actinopteri; order Trachichthyiformes; family Trachichthyidae; genus Gephyroberyx; species Gephyroberyx darwinii. The sequence continues at coordinate 33,612 of CABFOQ010026647.1, read as the reverse complement.
CTAAGGGCAAAACACAAGTTTATTTTCCTGGTCGTACACAGATTTTGAAGGCCTGACGAAAAACATCCTGTGGAGATATTAATTCACAACTACCCAATGACCTTGGAATGTAGTAGCTTTCTTACCCCTAAAAGCTAGAAGCCAGCAAGCTAGCATTGTGTTAGCAAGCCTTACTGTTGCTTGTAAATATGGTCTGACGGTCTGTTTGTTAACATATTTAGCTGGCTAGCTAGAAAGCCCATTTTATCTGGCTATAACAATGCCAACTCAGAAGATATATGGGATGTATGGTCACTTGTGTGGAGAACTTTGTATCAAGTACCAAAAACTTTGACATCTGCTGTATTGCTTTGTAGTTGTGAGGACGAAACCAGCAATATGAAAAGTGGAGTGTATAATGATTTAGAAAACAAGCATAACTACCATTGATTTTACATGCTGTAAAGACACAATATGATAGTTGTTCAAAATGCACTGCAGCACAACAGGACAATAAACAAAGCAAATTCCCGCCTATTGGCTCCTCAAAGGTTGCTAAAATTTGGCAGGTGACAATTGGCATATCAATTGCTGTGGTCATCAGATCTCATTGGTTTAGATAAGTATTAAGCACAGCTGTCAGCCGGCATCGAATGTCATTATAGTTTCACTTCTGTTTTGGTTTTGACTGAATGCTAATGTTAGCTAGAAGTATCATAACATTGATGCTGCCAGCTAGTGAAATCATAATGATGACTGAAACATGGGAGCTCACATCATTTATACAAAGGCTAACAGTACTACAAGCATTCATTAACAATCAGCCACTGGATGTCATATAAAAGTGGCTTAAAATAAACTTTATATTTGATTACTTTGTTCTGTCCCTTGGGTTCAATTAAATAAACTATAAAAGCACATAAGGTTACCAGTATCTTATCAGTATGTGAATTTTTGAGGCTCAGAGACTTTAACTACTGTATAAAAGGTTTGTCTGTTGTTGTAAAATATCTCTCCTGTATCAGAATATAGAAGTGCGTTAGCTTTTTGGGTGTTTGGGTGAATATGCTTTATTGGAGTGGCATAGAGCAACAGTAAATATACACAGGCTCACACATCCAATCTCAACGATATCTAGCGTTTCATTGTGGCTAATCTTATCCATACATCTTTAGAGCACTGACAGACACATAGTGCCCAGCTCTTATTGAGGTGCCCTGTCCCAAACACCTAATAACCAGTAGAATCACGCCCATAATGCTTTGGTGCATAAGGTGATAGTTGTCATGCCCTGTGGCTGTTGCATGCAAAGCTCAGTGGGAAAAGCTTGACTTCTCTTATGAATTAGATATGACCTATTAGAGAGCAGATTGACTTAATCATGGCAAGGGATTCCATTCCCATTCCAATACTGAAACCTTTGAATCTTGAAATCTACCTTTGATGACTAAATATTTGCAGGGTACTAAATATGAAATTGAGCTTTAACCACACATGGCTGCTACAGAGCCATGGTCTTCAAGAGACAAATTCAGTCAGTCCGGGTAAGACCCTTTACTGCTATATGCTCCTATATTATCAAACTTCATCATGGTCATAATACCATTTTGTTGTTTGTATGTTTTTTTTTTTACGAAGAATTCTGGGCCATCTGACAAAATATTACCCTGGACCCACCACTGATGGATCTAACGTAAAAAATATTATCGCGACGACTGACACAAATATTCTTAAGGGCAAGACAAGAAAACAGCATGACGTCTTGGGAACATTTTAAGCCCATGAAGTCATAGGCTTAAAATGTGTATGCTTCTTTATGGATTAGACAAGATGAAATTACTTAATAAGGTTCACAGAATCAGAGGGAATGTCACAGGCAATAAGTATCCAACATCTCACTGCAAGTGACATAAGAAGTGAGGAAAACTAGCTGTCTGGGAGGGAAGATGGCGAGCAGGCAAGAAGAGACAAGCTGGGTGGACTGAGGGTGTGAAAAAGTAATCTTTAAGTAAGTTTTCTTTGCAAGCATCAAGCCAATGTATTCCATCTGATTTCTATCGCTTATGAAGTTTCCAAAACTGTTAACTTGTAGTACACCATCCTGGATTGGAAGCACCCACTGATTTCTAAAAATACATTTTGTTGGCAGTAGCGCTAAGTCATGTCTCAACCTTAACATGCTCAGGTCTTTTTTTCTCAAAACTGAAACTAGCAGTTACCACTACACTAATGAAATTATTTCTCTGTAAAATAGGGTGAGTGCCTACATAGAAACCTGGATTGGATTTTAGACAAAAGGGGGAGAGTGGAGGCATGTAATCAAAGTTATATATTGTATAATGGCCACCTGCCATCACAAATGCGTCACCCCCCTCTACCTTCTCTCAGCACTGATCAGACTAAAATGCCTACACTACATGGCACCTATACTTAGGCTTACAAGAGTACTTACCTAACTTGCTTACAACATCAAAACCAATAGTTTCCAAACTTAAAAACATTGCTCTACAAGAGTAGGCTAATGGTCTAACTGACCCCGCTGGCTTCAAACGTCCCATTTAGCAATCAGAACCTTCTTTGTACCAACAATCATAGTCTAAAGAGATCTGGCTTAAAACAGTCTGATGAACAATTCAGATCAGCAACCAGTAAAATTAACTATATAAAAATAGGAACTGTAGATAGTGTATGACTACGCAATTCTGCCTATGTCTATACAATGAAATAATAAACAAAGCACCTATCCTAGCTATGAGATAGCTTTCTGTACGCTGTAACTTTCCAGTCTTATTTGTTCAGCTGTGGCTCTGTGTTAAGTATATCTAAGCTTCTTCTATTCTCCTGTCTAAGCCTCATTGACTGCACCTTCTCATGGTGCACTGTTCACAGGACAAGTCAGGTAAATCCTAAATAGTATCAACAGGTTTGGGATGGTTCTGGCCATATCACTGCAATAAGGAATGAAAAAACTTAAATAAGCCTTTGCAGCCTTAGCATTGAACGACAGTATTGCACCACTACATTTGAGAATGCATTACTTGATTCCATGGCAATGAAACGTTTAGGGATGGAAATGGGAATGAGAGCGTATAACACTGAATTAGCAACAAAAAATAGTCTATCATTGTTCTTAATGATCTTATTTAATTTGTCAAGAAGTTTTAATGATGATTACTTAATTCCAAGGGATTTTCTACATGGGTGCACGGCACCCATTCAAATTCCGCCAATGCAGTGAGGTTTACAGAGTAAACAGCCAAGACATGTCTACAGAGTAAACAATTTTGGACTACAGTACCAGGTAAGGTCTTAGGTTGGTGTTGACTATCTAGTGTGGGATACTTTCCCGCTCCCATTTCCCCACTCTATAGGTTCCCATATCTGTCCCCCTGCTGGTTGTGGTTTTGAAATAAAGGCAGCATACCACTGGTTATTCCATACTCCATGTTTCACAATTATTAAGTTAAATGTCTTCCTGTCTACATTTCCCAGTTCATCCATTGCCCCTGCTTAGCTTGAGAAACTGCTTTTGCACACCTTGCCACATTCTCTTTATCACTTGTCTTTCTGACATGACACATGGTCTTTGCTTTGTCAAGACATTTACCACTGTAACATTTAACAAGCCATGACATTTTTTTCCCCTTACCCAAGTGGAATTTATGTGATTTTGTGGATTTGGCCTTGCTCTTCCATAAAATGTGAAAGCCCCCTCACCTGCCATCTACTGTAACAAAGATTTTAGTACATGGAACAATAGCTCATACTACTTTTTGTTGATGAAAGGTAGTGTAGTTATTTGAATTCAGTGTCTAGTACTCTGCTTGTTTTCATCAAGCAACAAATGGGCCACCAGTGAATATTCATCACAATTTTTCAAAATGTACTTTGCACTACGATTTCATGATTAAAATGGAGAAATAATTAAGAATTGAGTCAGACAGGGGGCTCTCATACTTGAAAGTTTTGTCCTCTTACTGGTTCAACATCTTCCTATCTCAAGCAACAGCATTGTCCCTTAATTGCTCATTGGCATGCATCCAAATGGCTTTTAATCAAGGAAAATCTCTGTGTAGGGGAAAACCAATATGCAATGTCAAAAGGGTGAGTCAACCATAAGACTTGTTATCTGTCTGAACTGTCTATTTAAAAATAACCTACAGACATATACCATAGACATAATATTTTGCAGTTCAGAGATTCAATATTGAAGCTCTTGGACTTGCTTGCAAAGCCCAAATGCTATGCAACAATGTTCATTTATTTCTCTCTTGTATCAAAAAGCACCTTGTAGTAACATATAATCAAATAAATTTGAAATGTAACAAACCAGAGAAACCTAAATATGGGTCCAATTTATAGGACAGTACCAGTAGTTTTGACATGTGGGTCCTGTGTAATTTTCTTCTTCATAGGAGGAAACATGTAAGCTATTGTTCAGAATCTCCATTACTAAAAACCTAATATATCATTTATTATTAGCAGTTTTACTTTATTACTGATATTTATAAACTAATTTATGTTTATTTGTCATTTCTATAGGCGGGCAGTGTACTTGAAAGCAGGGTCTGCCATCCCATTAACCTACTGTTGTTCAGACCAAGGTTAGAAGTGATTGGATGTGAAGTTGTGAACTAGGTCGAGGTGTCAATGCAAGGTAGTGCAGATGAGTGTGATCCTGATTAGTGTTGAGTGGTTGTAATTTAGCTGTATAATTCATCATTTACATAATAAACAGAATTTACTGTTGAGCTTTCTGGAGGAGTTGTGGGCCTAATTCAACAAAACATCTTTGATAGGAAGTGCCCAAATGATGTCCGCTGTGACACTCAGTTTCACCCACATTTTTCCTCTAACATCCAAGCTAGGTTTCTAAAAAGGTGCTCTCTCAAAATAGCACAATGGATAGTTGATCAGATCCTGTGTATTGGTAAATATTTTATACCCTTCTCTTCCTTCCTTTCATAAACTGCACTAAGGGCCAAAAAACATCAACTTTTCTAACTTCAGAAAAAGTCACACCTTAGAAGCTAGCATGGCAATTTCATCAAATGGAGCAATTATTGTGTGTGTGTTTTTTTTATGTTGTCAGTGCCTGATGATATATGAAATGATTTATTTCCTGTCAAGGCAAGAATGTCATATGGAATGTGTCAAAAAACACTGTATTGGCACCGGCTTTTACAAAATCTCCCAAGTCCTCATGTCTCTCCCTGACTGTGACCTTGAGAAGCAGTGCTGTCTGTAATGACGGCCATCTTTAAAAGTACTTCTGATGTGATGGGTGATGAGGGCATTCTGGATGCATGTTGATGGGTCCAAACTAAAGCATAGGATGGCAGTACTCCACGAGTTAGATCTTCTATTGTCAAACAGACAAGACATAGTCTGACTGATGACCTGACTGGTCCTGGGGCTGTTTATGCCAAATATACACCCGCTTAAGAAGTGTGTGTGAGTCTGCCTGTCATTGTCCCAGGGGCAATTTTATGACATGAGGTTTGGGGGGGCTGAGCCCCCTTAAAGAAGGGTGATTTTGTTTGCCAAATTTTATTTAATGCGTGCTGCGCATGCACACTGATTTACTGAATTTACTCAAATAGAGTATAGAGTAGTCCATGACACTCAGGTTTCACTGAAACCACTGAGGAGCAGGTACCAAAGTATCCCGGAACAGACTTTAGAAGGATACTAGGTATACAAATATCATAGAAAAACTATAAGACCCTATAGTAATATTATAAGAATACCATAGCAGATCAGAAAATACCATCAAGTAGGCTTAGGTCACTATAAACTCACTGCCGAAGAACATAGATGTTACTATAGGAATATTACGGGAATATTATAATGTTTTTTCCTCATGAATTACTTCAAAAATAGTACAAATTTGCTTTAAGTTCAACAATATTTTCCTTATATTACAGAGCATATAGCTTTTTAGGAGGTATGGATACATCTGGTGGTGCCAGTTTGCAAGTTGAACACTTTAACATTTAAAAACAAATGTTTTTATTTGCCTTAATCCAAATTTCTTCCTCCATTCTAAAAGGATCAGATGAAGTAAGTTCGACTCACCTCTGGGGTGTGGGCATTAGACCCCAGCAACTTCATCTCATTCTCCATTCGATGAAGCCAGCCATCATTTTCCGAGAGCTGTATTTCTACCTCCTCCAAACGCTTGTGAATGTGTTGCTGCTGTGTGCGTAAGGCGGCAATTTTGCGCTCATGCTTACAGGTGGCCTAATGGAAACAACAAATAACAACAGTCAAAGTATGCCTATTGCATGTCATAGTGTGACTCTGTATGTAATACATAAAGACTACACAATTGTGTATGTGCTATAGATAATTTAACAAATTCATTGCCAGATAGTTCATAGAGAAAATGCAAGCCTATTGTGAACCTTAACTCTTTCCTAAGCAATGAAACGCTAACTTTGATGGTGGTGTTAGAGCCATGTTTTGAATAATGTGTCTGTGGTGGTATCTGAGGTCACAATAAACCATGAAAACCTAGAGAGCTGAGTGACCTAGTCCTCTTTGTTCTCTATGTTAGCTTATATGAAGAGGAAGTGGACTTAAAGTTATGCTATCTGGTGCAAAACAGATAATGTATCCTGACCCCATTCATGGTGGAGCTGTACAAGGATGGGAGAAAATATATGAAAGCTGAAATTCAGAAGTATCCCCCTTTTTGGGTTTGAAATGGTGTTCAGAACTGGGACTAACAATGGTGCTCAGATGGCTGAGAACAGCCAAGAATTGAGGGACACTGGGGTGTAAATGAGTGGCTGAAATAACTATAAAGCAAAGACAAGTGAAATGATGACTCAGCAGTTGTTTTTTCTGAGGGGATGAAGAAATCTGTGGATAGAAGCATAAACATCAGCTACCTTCTCAGTCTTTTCTTTGGCACAGAGAAATTGGACCTGCAGGCTGCCCTCCTCACTGTGGCGCTGGCGCAACTCATTCTCCTTCAGTTGTCTCTCCAGATCCAGCTGTTTTCTCCTGATTTGGGCCCGGCTAGAGAAGATTCGCTGCAGAGTTTCTGACACCCTACAGAGACAAAACAGTGCTGTTCAGATATCGCAATCTTTACTGCACTTCCCTCGCCTTTTATACTGGACTTAAAAAGGCAACATTTAGGAATTTGATCAGATTACAGAAAAGCAATAAATGGAAGACTGTCTTGAGGTTTTATGAATACTGTCAAAAATTACTTCAGCTATTTCACTGCATAATGTATAAGAGCAGATCATTATATTCCCATAAAGATCTACTGTATCTTTGCTGTTACAATAGAAAACAAAAGAGCTTTTCATGAGGGACAAATTAATACTTCCGACCAGCACAACTGAATATGGCTCAAAATAGTCTGTTACATACAGAATTTTAATACACATAAAAAAGAAAGACAAAAGGAGGATAACTTCTGGCATAAAGACTGCAGCAATCTTTCATCCCACTTATGGTGACAACAGCACCAAAAAGGGTGCATATAAGATCATAACTTAAAATGGGTTTGGATAAAGGTAAAGCAATCTAAATCAAGAAGCAGCTCTATTGTTAAGCTTTCAGACAAAATATTCTTTCTAAGATACAGGATTAGTTGGTTAAAAAAAGCTTAGGAAGTTGGTTTAATGCCAGCCTTACAAACAAAGAGCAGAATCAGGGATTTGGGTAAGATGTGATTAAAGACTGTAACATGTAACAAAACTCTACATAAGGAGTGAATCTGAATTTATTTCTGTCATAAAGCTCTTACAAACCTCTTGTTCGGGTGTTATGAATGCATCATTAACTGGAGTTCATTCACTATTTTATGATTTATTTCATCTAAACATTTTTGATGAGAGATACGTCTACCTCTACTACTAATAATATTGATAACGTAAATAGTAAAGCAAGTAATCTGATCAAATATTTGTATTATTATCTTGGAAATTACTAGGATAATTTCATATTATTATTATTATTATTATTATTATTATTATTATTATTTATATTATTTATCATTCCAGCTAATTATTCAACCCTGACGCAGACCCTCTAATAATAATAAAATAATATAATCCAGGGCCTCCATAAGATGCCTATTCCATTTGGACTGAGACAGACATGTGCTCTCACCCATTTATATGGCTTCATTTTTCCTTTAATTAGGATAATAAACAGGTTGGATGCAT
>CABFOQ010026647.1:13437-25199 GCA_900660455.1 Gephyroberyx darwinii | reverse complement strand
TGTGGGAGTGAGACTCATTCAGCTTTTCCATCCCCCCGCCCCCGCCCGCACGCACGCACGCACGCACACACACAGAGACTAGATGGGATGATTTGGCTGATCTGATTTATATACACATGAATGTGTACATATATTATTTCTATTAAAATAAAGGCATTTACATGGCTGCCCATCAAAACGGAGTAGCTAAACTCCACACTGAAATACTGCTAAAATATATAAGATTTGAAGTCAACGCTTTTACAGTTTACAGTTTACATCCCGAACCACTATGCCCATACAAAGTATGTTGGAGGCAGATAGCAAAAAACAGGGAGAAATGTTTTGCCTTTTTTTCAAAATGCAATTCTAGGCTAGTGGTTTTCAATTCTGGTCCATGGGACCCAGAGTACTGCTAGGTTTTGATCCTACTAGCTAGCTAGATTGCATTCACCTTGCATCCCAGGTGTAAAATAGTCCTTGATTACATTAAAAAAAATGTTTTATTAAAAAACAATGTTGTGAAAATTTGCAGATAATAGTGTAATAATCCTGTTTTTTTGCCTGTTAATGTAATAATTATTACATTAATGTAATGTAATGTAAATGTTATAAATATTACATTAATTGGATTTATTAAATTAACAGGAAAATAAAACAACAACAATTTAGACAATGTAATAATTGAACTGATAATGTAATAATAGTCAAAATTCAATACATGAAAGTCACCCATTGATGAATTTGGTTATTAATTATGGTGCTACATCTGAAAAAGTGATATATATGGAAGAGGTCTTTGGTGATTACTGTAAATGGCTGACATTGCCAAGAGAATGCTTTAGCATTATATTCAAATACTTGGATTATTAATATAAGTTTCCTTTCCTTCCACTCTACCACATTGAACATTATATTTCTACCAGTTGGATTCCCTCAATGGTCAACCAGTCCATTTAGACTAATGGACTTTCACAGATTTTCACTAGTGTTCAAGTCCAGGCTTTGGACATTCAGAGACTTGTCCAGAAGCCATAGCATGGGGACCACCACCATGCTTCACCATAGGAATGGTATTAGGTAGGTGATGAGTGGTACCTGGTTTTCGCAGTAGCACTGGGCATTCAAGCCAAAGAGTTTGATTTTTATCTCATCAGACAAGAGAACCCCTTTCCTCATGCTCTTTAAGAGCTGTTCGGCAAACTCCAAGAGGGCTGTCATATGCCTTTTACTCAGGAGTGGCTTCCGTCTAGCCACTCTGCAGCACTCCATCAATCATGTCTTTATGGCAGAGATGGTTGTCCTTCTGGCAGGTTCTGCCATCACTACACAGGTACTCTGAAGCTATGTTAGTGTTGCCATTGGGTTCTTGGTCACCTTCATGCCCGGTTACTGAGTTTGGCCAGCCAGCTCTAGGAAGAGTCTTGATGGTTCCAAACTTCTTCGACTTTACAATGACGGAGCCCACTGTGCTCCTGGGAATTGCTTTAGCAATTTTTTTAATACCCGTCACCAGATCTATGCCTTGACACAATTCTATCTCGGAGGTCTACGGAGAGTTTCTTGGACTTGATGGCTTGGTTTTTGCTCTGACATGTTAACAGTGGGAGCTTATATAGACAGGCATGTGCCTTTCTAAATCATGTCTAATCAATTGAATTTGCCACAGGTGGACTACAATCAAGTTCTAGAGACTTCTCAAGGATGATCACAGGAAACCGGATGCATCTGAGCTCAATTTGGAGTGTCATAGCAAAGGGTCTGAATACTTATGTAAATAAGTTATTTCAGTTTTTTATTTTTAATAAATTTGAACAAATTTTTGAAAACAAGTTTTTGTTTATATACAGTATATATCATATTATCTTAGTATTTGAGTATAATGTTAGAACACTATAATTGGCAACGTAGGCCATTTAAAATAATAAACAAAGATCTCTTCCATGACATATTCATCCCTCTTCTAGATGTAGCGTCATAGTTAAAAATGAAACTTGTGAATGGGTGACAGTTGCGTAATGAATTGTAACTATTAACTATATTAGTTCAATTATTCAATTTTGAAAAAAAAAAGAAAAAAGAAACCTTCCTGTTAATGTAATAAAACCCATTAATTTTAACTATTAGGTTAACAGAAAACGTTAACACAAGGTAACATTTATTACATTAATGCAAAACTTAATTAACAGGATTATGACACCATTAGCTGCAAACTTATATTACATTAATGGTCTATTACGTTAATAGGAAGTTATTACGTTTACAGTTGTAAATGCAGCTGACAGACTGATCCACTGACTGCAGTACATGTCAAGAATGCATCCGAAATACATTAAAAAAAAACAAAAAAAACAAAACTCAGAGCCTTCTGCCTTCATAAATACTGGTGATGTCACAGTACCAAAATTTTAACTTTGGCACCAATATGAGCCCAGATGTCACTTTCAATTCTAAAACAATATCAGACAAAAACAAATAAAGTAGAAACTCCAAATGAATTCAAACTCAAGGCAAAGCCAGCAATCTAGAGGGGATAAATCTGAAATGTGAGCAGTTTTGCATGTATATGCATAAGCAGCAGCATATGATAAGATGGCAGTGCTTTTTCTTTGTCATACTCACTGCCACTGGTGTGGCACTCACACACCAACTTTGACAGTTACAGAGCCTAGTGAAATCTATTATCCAAAATGAAAGGTTCAGGCACAGTAAATTGTGTTTAGTTTGGTTTTGGACATATCACCCTCTCTGCCCAATAGTCTTCTCAAATGTTGTCGCAATTTCAGGGCTTTCGGATTCTATCGGGATCCATTTTTCTTCTGCCTATGGTGAAAATGAATGGGATTTTTGGATCCCATGTGCCAATTGTTCATTTCTTAAAATGGGTGAAATAATGAAAGTAGAAATGACATATGCCGAAGATATTACACATTTTACACGAATTACTGAATTTTTAAAATATATTTTGCCAACTATGGTACGGATGTTGCTCAGGTCATAAAATGACAAATGCTGGAATGCTAAGCTAAGTATGGCTAGCGATTTTTCCCTTCCTTGCAGCCTCAAAACCCATCAGAATCCACTCCACCAAATCAAGAAATGCGTAATAGAGGAGCTCTTGAAAGCAAAAATAGTCAATATTAGCGCTGGACATAGTTAAAGGCAATCATTTTCACATCCAACTGAAAGGGGGCGGGATCCGGAATCCCTTATTTGGCCTGATTATATCATGCTTGAGAGGACAATTAGCCCAACCAAAGAAAATCACAGGCCTATATGATTAATGTGAAACACAAGTTCAAGTCTACATTTTATTTTTATTATTTTTATTTTATTTATTTATTTATTTTTTAAAATTTCTGATCAATCCAGAAACATGTTTCTGATAACTGGTGTTACAATTGCTAGTGAGTTTTATTATCTAGTTGGTTAATAAATGTACCAATTTCATTTTAAGTACTATGCTAGGACTTAAACCAACGTGCCTAATTAGACCTTACTCTGCCTGAGCTGCTTCATTATAATTTATTATTGATCTAAAGCCACTAGAACCACTGATAAAACCACAGGTCCCATGGGTTCTGGGCTGAGCCTTCGATCACTACATTGGCAAATGCAGGCTAGGTGCTCTTTCTGCCTCCACTCAGTGTCTGTACTACAATTATTAAGTTTATAATAGAAGGGCCTTTAATGCATTAAAAAAAAATCAACTTCCAATAATGTACTTCAGTTTACTCTCACAGTCACACATACATACTTACTTTTTGAACTCTGCTTGTTTCTGAGTGGAGGCCATGTTAGAATCACCAGGCTTCAGGATGTCAATCTTCTTCTCCTCATACTCTTTCAGTTTCTGCTTCAACTTTATAATCTTTGATAGAAAAACCAAAATCTTAAATTTAAAAATTGACAGTACAATGTTAAAATGAGAAATTCTGAGAGGTGAAAGATAGAACATTTTTGCAGGTTTTCTTAATGTTTTTAGTCTGCAGTAGTGTTGGGTGCTTCTTATTACCTCTTGCTGCTGTTTCTCACATATCACCGCGTACTGGCCAATGTGACTGTCCAGGCTGACAACATTACTCTTCAGCTGATAGGTATTAAGGTAAAGGCAAAGAAAGAGAGAGAATTTGTTACAAAAGGATTTTCTTCTTTAGTTGAAATGGATATTTATTTTAATAATCCAAGTATCCAATCATTTAGCTTCAAATTACCATTACAATAAACAACATAAGCATTGACTAACCACAGACTTTATCTCCTTGGCCCTGTTGGCATACTTCAGTGTATTATGGGTGTCGTCATATGACTTGGATGAGGGGCTAACGTTGGCAATCATGACCGTCCTGCAGTTGCCTCCCAAGGAGTCTTTAAGTAGTCGTGTCAGCTTGCTGTCCCTGTATGGTATGTGAGCTTTCTTACTCTGAAACAAATGAGATAAGACAACTTTAGCTTGTTAAGAAGTAGGACAATTTAGCAAAGTTGAGTTCACTGAAAGTGTACATTAATCAGCATCTCAGAACATGTTTAAGTCTTCTGGTAGTGATGCATTTACTTAAAAATACATCAAATGTTTGAGAGGGAACTAACACAGAATCACCCAACCCCCTAGTTCTGTCCAAAGGGACAGATATACAGAAACCCAACCAAAACGGAAAACATAGATTAAAGATAAATTCCAAAAAGCATAGACAAAGTAAATGAAAGATAAAGTGTTCTCTTCTTGTGGTGTGTGGAAGAGCACAAATGTGATGAGTGCCTTAACATGCATTCTCCACCTAGAGAAGCTCCACAAGAGAAGCTTATTCAGACAACACATATTTGGGGGCCACCAAAACTCATAGGAAACAAACCTCAATATGGAGAACACAGGTTAGTGTTACTGACATCCACAAAAGGAGAAAACAGACACCCATAACACTGGTCTGCAGTGACTGTGCAGCTGGTCTGTGAACACAGCTCAGTCTCTAATAATGGCATAGATAAACAGCTGCAGCTGCTTAGGTGAGTCACAATCTCATGGAGATTGAGATGGCAGAAATTCACACAAAATGTTAAAGAGACACAGGAGGGAAAAATGATCTCTTTTGGGTTTTGCAGCTGCCTCAGCACTTCTCATTAGACAAAACCTAAGCCTACATCTGGATTCAAAGACCTTAAGTTATAGTTCATATCAGATCCAAGGAGGGAGTTAAGGGGTTGTTGTGTCAATTTGGCAAATTCCCCATTTAATCAGAGCAGGACATTGGGCAGATTCATTCTTCCCACCATAAAACTGAATGGATAGGCTGGCATTGGTGTAATTGGGAGGTATAAAGTGGCCACTCATGATAAAAAAAAAAAAACCAATGGGTGTTGGGTCTACAGGAGTAAGGCAAACAAATACAAAAAAAAGTGTGCAGGACACCATGAAAACGACATATTGAACTGCCCAAACAGAAGTAGCAGACATTCTTTTCACTCCAACGAATGAGCATGTCTGCCCAAACAGAAGTGGCTCACATTCTTTCCCCCAATCAAATGCCACCATGAATTCCTTGTCTGCCTCCAGTAAACACTGGAGAACCGATAACAATGGAGGTGAGATGGGGTTGGGGAGTGGGGCGGTGGTGTTGTGGGTTTAGCAGATCGAGGGACAACGACAAGTCCACTACTGCAACACTCAACAATAGTGACCAGCGGTACCAAACTAATCAAGCACTGCCCAGGCAAGAACATAAAGATATTATTCCCCCAAAATGAAGCAACCTGATGAAGATGCACCTCATTTTGCAATGGCAGTACTACGTTTGTGCAGCCTTTCCTAAATGCATGTGGCCTGCTTGGCCTGGTCCCCTGGGACTGGTGCGTAAAACGAGACGACTGCTTGACAGGTTAATGTATGCAACTGGAATGAAATAATACCCAAATACTCAGTTGACTCTCCACTTCCCAGACTCCTTGAATCATAAGAGGGCAGCTGTTTACTTTATATACCTTAGAAGCAACTGCTTAATAATCACAAGGATATGATTAAAATTACAATCAAACAATTTGCTGACCAAATAAAAGTACTATATATATATTTATTTTTTTATGCAAAAGTTGCTGATTCTGATGTGTACATATTTCTGTACATTCTCTACATATTAGTCAGTACATATATGGACACATTTGTCTGTATGTTACCTCAATCTATAAATGTTTTGATTATGAGTGTCAGAATCGACAACAATGCACACGTGCCTTGTACGTTGTCACCTACATCTGGTATATATAGTATATATAAGATCTAATAATGAACATATACAAATCTGCATGTTCTGTTACATCTTAGTTTATCTTAATTTTTATGTACTTATCGATACAGTTTACAGATATAGGCATTTTATCTTATTGACAATTTTGGTCATATAGGCATATAGCTATATATGCCCATTATTTTGTTAGCCCCCCTGTAGATACATTTTTTGGGGGTAATTTTAACTCACCTTGGGGTCAGCAAGAGTATTGATAACGTTTCCTAGGGCGAGAAGTGAGCGGTTGATGTTAGCACCTTCCCGCAAACGTGCTCCTTTGGCATTGGTGGCGCTGGCTCTTTCTGAGCCCGCCAGGTCAATCAGGCTCATTTTGGCAACACAGACATTAGGATTGAGGCTGGCAGTCTTGTCCTGCTGCCTCAAGTAAATCTGGAGACAAGAACACAAAATTGTCAACTCACCTATCAATCATACAGTAAATGACATTTACTGGACATTGGACATCTGTCCAATTCATTGCTAGATATTTGTAGTAAAGCATGAGTTTGAAAGATGCTTTGAAGACTAATGATCTCAGGATAAATTCACACCCCCCAGATTAAATACCTGAAATACAGCATGGGAGCGGGAGGAGGTGGCATTCATATCAGTGGGGTGCTGTGTCCTGTTTCGATTGCCATAATCCAAAGCCTCAAGAATGTGCTCTGCAGATTTGGGCTTTAGAGAGAGAAGACGACAATGGCATTCATTCTTTGTGACCTAGTAAAATGCCCCATCTGGAACCACAACACTTTTGACTGCTGCATGGGTGACAAGACTAAATAGAAACACTTGAGAATTCATATATGGTATTCCTGTTGTATGGGACAATCCGGTGACTACTTTTGAACCATAACAGTTCTCTGCTAGAGCAGAGACGAAGTCAGGTATATAGTCTCGAGCTGCTGATTTTGGGACTCACAGAATGTTTTAATTTAAATACAAAATGATCTGTATTTAATAGCAGTGTTGCCAGATCTGACATAAAACTGTACCATTACAATAAAAGCTTATTTTAAAATGATCCTCCAATGTGGTCAGTCTACTCTAGCAGCCAAACAGTTAGAGGGTCCCATTGCTGAAAAGACACACAAAACAAGAAAGACTGAACTCTTACCAAATGCAAACATGTGTATAGATTAGAGGAACAGGTAAGTAATAAATTCTCAACTGCAATTTGCAATATGGCTATAGCCTGAAGGACAAAGCTAAGCTTCCTAACCTGCTATGGCAAACATGGGACAAAGAATTTGAGAAAAACATTAAACAAGTAATAAAACAAAAAATTGCGTAACACTTTCAAATGTAGTTGTAAAATGTGTTTTTAACATCAAGGGCAGAGTTACTAACCTGATGCAGTGTGAGGCCTTGGACCACCACTCCTTTAGAACTGTCTTCTCTCACTGCGAGAGGGCCGGCATTAGCCAACAGGTCTCTGATCTGTTCATTGTAAACCTGCAAACCACCAACAAGAAATAATTGCAAACAGTGGCAGATGCATGAAACCACAAGTGGCTGACATTCTGCACACCTTATATAGTAAAAGTTTAAATGTTTACAATCTTGTTAAAAATTTGCAGATTTCTTCTTGCAAACGTAAGTGGACAGAATTTTAGGATATTGGAAAATCCAAGATACTTCTAAATACCACCCCATTTGAATCTGGCTAGACAAGTGCAGTGCACTTCGAAAATCAGTGAATACCACTGTACTACTCAATGACCATGACATGATGAATTAAAAATTGCTTCATCAGTTTGGTTGCATTTAACTTTTGAGGCCCCATGGTGCCTTTTTAGTAACTGGTTGGTTTCAAAGTCTGAGGTTCAGCTCAACATATTTATCACTATGTATTTTATCAGCTCCTTAATGCAAATTGTAATGCAAAGTTTGTGTGTAACATATTGTCTAACAATATATCACCACATGCAGAAACAATACTCATGAACACTTCACTCATTTCTTTGTGTCTGGGTGAAATATGTTGAGGTTGCAGTAAACAAAATATCAAGAGGAATTTCAGTTAAAGGCGACTAATGTGGATCACAAACAAAACATGAAAAGGTAATAACTCAAATATTCACCTCAAGATATGAGAATGCAACATCAAACACTTTCTCCTCCTTGACTTCATCCATGCGGTTGAACAGCTCCTTCATAGTGCAGTACATGACCCCCGGCTCATTTTGTGAACCTAACATGGTATGCGTCTTGCCTGATCCAGTGGCACCATAGGCAAACACTGCAATAATTTAAAAACAATTAGCTGGAACTATTAGTACTAACAATATACTAGCGCTAATCACAATAATAATAACCTTATTACTTTGGCTATACCATGACACAAACTAATGTGACACAATGGTAACATCAAACATTTTCAACAATTAAAATTAAATGAATACACTGGCTTTTTGGCAAAACAAATCTCTTTTCAATTTACCTTTGTATAACATGCATCATTTGGGTTGAGTAATTCTATAGTTTGCAATGAGATGCATGCTCTTTAACACACAGCATAGCTAGCTTATTGTTCTCAAAAGAGTTAGCAACACACCATAGCATACTATAAACTTCTTGTTGCACAATGGTAATTTCATTAAGCAGTTTGTCAAAAAATATTGTCAAGTATGGTCACTGGTAGGAAAACTTCTGCCCACAGGAAGTAACAAATCAAAACTTAAGAGCGAAATACAAAACTGTCTATCTTTTAGTAGAAAGCACACACTGGCCGGGTTGGTAAGAATGAGCAGGCTGTGTGCAGTTTATGGATGTCACGTTACATGATTTGTGGGTGTTGACATCTCTCTACCATTTGGAGCCCACAAAATGTGAAGTTGCCTAGTGCAGCTTTAACATATAGCTTTAAAAAAAAAAAATTCTACCTGTGCAGTTAAATCCATTCATCAGGCCCTCCAGCACGGTTTTAGTGGTGTTTTCAAAGATTTCCACTTGAGTAGAGTCTTCTCCAAAGACATTGTCAAAAACAAATTTAAGGTCTTTGTTGGCCTTCTTGTTGATGTTCCTCTTTTGTACTCTCTGTGACCCAAAACACATTTTCTGTTCCTTGGGGTCAAAAATCAGCATGTGGTTATCAACCACCTGGACTACATTCCTAAAGTTGTCACACTTCTCATTGTCGTTGACTGGCCTCACTCGAACCACCACCTTGACATGGCTGCACACATCATTAGCCATTATGGACCCCCTTCAGTGACTCAAGAGGTGTTGCTCTAGAACACACAAGATGGATTAACAAGATTTCGCACATGACAAGTTGCAAAAAAACTGTAATTGCTAATACTGTGGTGAGGAGCTAACAAACCAAAAAGCAATAAATGGCAGGAGGAAGGCAGGTGATGGAGGCTTTTTATCACTGGCATGGTTAGCCATTATGGTGTTGACAATAATTGATACACTATTTTTGGCTAGGTAGTTTTAACTCAAGTAGTCTTGCTTATTTTTCAAATCAAAACATTATCTAAATAATTGCCTGACTGACGCTTTATGGTTTCCCAAAATGGTGGGATGATCTAAAATGACACTCACTTCTCCGATCTTTTGCCAATTGTGACTGGTAACTGAGTACTGGTGTCCTTTTCCATGCCAACTTTATTGTCATATGCACTCCAAGGTACAGTGTACATTAAAATACAAGGAAATGCAAGTGCCCTGGCTCTCTCATCTCTGTCAGATAGTCAAAGAATAAAAACAACAGTACACAATAAAGACAAAAATAATGAGTAGTACGATAAATACAACAAAACTAGACAACACATGACATGACAGACGCGCAAGATGATGATGTAATCACTGTGTGTGTGTCGCTGTTCAGAAGTATGACTGCCTGTGGGAAGAGACTCCTCTAAGGAACATGGTAAAAACAGTGCTAGTTAAAATCATGAAATTAAGATTATAAATTACCAAAGTTTCCCTTTACAACACAAATTGGTGGAATTGCATCGATGATTTTATCACGATAAGTTGTCTTGGCAAAAACAGGTGTGGAACCAGCACCACTAACGTTACTACGCAAAATTACCGAGGAAACTGCCCTCAGACAAAGCACTGCCCTTCGTAGAAAAACAGTAGGGGGACAATTCACCCCCTCCGAAATCACCCTGAGTGAGAAACTGAATCTATGACGTTCAAATGAAAAAATAGCTTACGTTACTTGAGAAATTACGTTAGATGTAAGGTTATGCCCAAATCAATGGCAGACGATAATGAACTCCAAAAGTCATGCTTTACGTGGTCTGTATGTTCGCATGCATCATGGAAAGATTTAACGGAAGCAATATTAAGCACCCATTCTGATATGAAGTTCTCGGCTAAATAAAAGGCGAAAGAAATGAACAGAAGGCTAACACGTAGGTGGCTAATGAACCTCGCGTTAGCCAACATACTGCTAACGTTAGCCGATTCTTTCTTGAATTATGTTAGCGTTATTCTCTTCATGTCTAATTTAATGCGTTATACGGCTTACCTTTTGTCAATCGCGGTCGAATTTCATTTGCGAATCAAAACACGAAGGTATTTCACGAGGCAAAGCTAGCTGCAAGAACTAAATTCGCTAGCTGTCGTTAGTTCATAGCACAACAAGCGCCAATATTTTCAAAAACAAGCCCTCTTCCTCTCCCACAGCAGATTGGAAGCGAATCGTTTGTCATTGGACAGATAGGAGTGACGCGATCGGCATGCTGCTGGTGCTGCTGAAGGTGGAGCTACACATCCGTCAACTACGGTAAGCTTGGTTTACGGTTACTTCCTGAGATGTAGATACGCTTATTGGCATCAGTTATTCCCCTAAACATTGGGAAATATGGTTCATTTACTGCCGCTTCGTTTTTAATGCAGTTGGTGACTATTTATGTAATCAAACACGGTCATCCAATATGGTGGCACAACAATGTCGACTGCATCGCTTTGGTCGAGTTTTACTTGCACAGCCACTGTTGATATAACGTTGGCGTACAAGCTTGATAAAATAAAATAAAAGCCAATGTATCAAATATTACAGCACACCTCATCGACACAAAAACGCGTCAACACATTATTTCTGAAAGGTGCGTTGCACACGCGTGGTAATTTAGGTATCGTTATTGTTTACACTAGTGCACGTGTAATCCTCATCCACTCATTCAAAACTGTCCCATGTTAGCTTGGGCCTTGTAAATCACTTCCCGACTTGGCTATAACCTGCCTCTCAACACACGTGTACTTTCCCGTGGTCTTTGTAGTAAGTTCTCCAATACACAAATACACTTAAAATCGTTTGGCTAAATTGCATCATCTATAAGGTCACTAACCAAGTGTTATATTTGTCACCATTAGCTAACTGCTCCTAGCTAAATGGCTAACTAGCTAGATGGCTTTCTTGGCTAATATGGCAATCGTGAGGCAGGGAACAAAGCTGGCAGGGAATGGCTTTATGATATACCTGGCAACTACAGTGCCAAATGAGTTGCCTTGGCACTTTTTTTTTTTTTTTTTTTTAAAAGAGTT